>WYDI02032245.1:0-65517 GCA_009867235.2 Psittacus erithacus
TAAGAATAGGCCAAGATTTACTGTTGCTTGTGTTAAAAGACTTCATTCTAGGCTGCTGCTTCAAATCTGACTTTTTTTCCCAGTGCACTTATTGCTACATAACAGTCCAAGCACCTCATTATTTCATCTTGCTGGTTTGTCTGGGTCTTTTGATACAGTTGGAGCTGTACTCTGGCTCTCAGTGAGGACCAGTAGAGGTAGTGAAGTTGCGCATGCTGGTTTTTTTAGTAAATTATTGTATCTTTGGGTAAAGTGCAGCCTTATAACTGGAAATCCCAAGTGTTCCCCTTCCTTAGGAGGCTCCCAAGGGTAAATGTGAAATCTGAGGCCTTTGGCAAGAGAGCACTGCTCCAGCAAGCTGTGTGGGTACATCATGATGCAGATGGCTGGTGTTTCATTTTCTGCATGAGCCCTAAATTAGAAAGGACTCCATGGTTTGTTATTCAGAAGGGTTTTCTTTAACTATCAGGTAGGAGATCAGAGAGCTATGTTTGCACAATTTATAGTGGGCTAGAAATAGACTATGCTGACGAGTAAGGGCTAGCAGACGTGGTTTTGAGGCCATTGGCAAGTTGGGTGCTGTTGTGTACTTCAGTCCTGTTGGTGGACTGGTGCTTACAGAAAAAATTATGGGTGATGGAAGCCATGGTCTGTGGCCTTGCTTATTTTCTTGGTTGGTAAGAACTGTTTCTCTCTGAGGTCAGTGTATGAATCCCCGTGGTCTTCCATCATCTTAAAGTGCTTTGGACAGAAAATGTTAATTCTTGCAAAGTCCTAATTCAGAAGAAAATAATATTTTAAATAGGATTAATTTGTAAAAAGCCTTTTTATACTCATATATTTGTGATTTACTAAGAGAAAACAAAATACTTGATGAATACAGTTGCAAAATTCCAAGTGATATATTTCATTGGAAGCATGACCAAAATAGAGTTGAACTAGGCAGAATGTGAGGACCAGGAGGAAGAAAAAGTTGCATCTGACATTGCATCTAACATTGTATCTAACATTGTCTATCAGAAATTAAATGTCCAAGTAGCATGAAGCAGAGGAACACTGCCACAGGTCAGTATGTTTAAGGTGTGGGTTTTTTTATAACTTGCTTTTCACTTTCTTCATAAATGTGCAAGTTATATGTGTTCCTAATTTATACTAAACCTCTTCCCACAAGTTCCCACAATGTGTCCACAGAATGAATACTACATTGGGCCCTCCACTGCTTTGGAAAACTTTTATATTGCAGATACTGAAAGAAAACAGAGATTGTGTTCTTTCAGCATTACACCAGTGATGTCAGTGAAAGTTAGAAAAATGCATTATGAATGATGCTTTAAAATTTTAAGTGTATCTCTGGCAACACTAGGAAAGAAATCTGTACCTAACGCTTCTCGAAGTGCTCAGAATTCCCTTGGGTTGTGATCGGAAGCAATACCATGGTTCCCCTTTGTCCCTCTTTTCCTGAAGGAGATGTGAAAGCCCCTGGCAAGGCTATTGCCTGAGCTGGCTGTCCGCCTCTGCAGTCGGATGGTGCTGATGAAACCTATCCCTGCACATATAAATAGTCTGAGTGCAAACAAGCCCAGCTGTTTGCTTCATGTCTTCAGCAATCTGGTATTCCACCACCCTGCTCTTCCGAGGTTTATTTGCCATCCCATTTCCCCCTATTTATGTGCATCTGAATGCTGCGCAGTTTAAAAATACCTGACTTTATCCTGCTGTCACTGGTCTGGGCTTTCTTTTTGATTGCATCTGAACCTATTTATCAGTTTACATATGTCATTCTGGAAAATTATGGTAGCTGGAGGGTGTAAGTGTTAACTTGAGTGCTCACAGCATGCTTTAGGTCTTGTCTATGCATATAATATGGTAATGGTTATTGCCTTAACCATATTAAAGTGCCATTGAGATTATTTTTTACAGCACTGTGCTTGTGGGTTTTAGCTTGAAACATTTACATGATTTTTGTTTTGTTTTGTTTTTCTTGGTTTTTTTAGCCCAGTGCCTTTTAATCAGAAGGGGAGGTTTTTCAGTTCTTTAGAAGAGAAAGCAGCTGAGGGTAAACCTCAAGTTCTGATTTAAAATAGCTATTTAGTTTACTAGAGATGAGAACAGAGAACTTCATGTCTTTTCCAAATGCTAAGTGACATTTTCTTATGGTTAGGAACAGGTTTCTCCTCCATTGATTTATGCCTATATTAAGTAATGGGGTTTTTTTCCTTTGACTTCTTTTGTGCTGATAACTACCTGTTAATTGGAATCACTTGTTTAACAACGAAGCACATACTGAAAATTAGCATGTCCATGAAGCAGCCTGTAGTTGGATGCAATCTGTTTTCTTTTAAGGAATCATAAAATTATTTTTAAATGTTCCAAATGAATTTTATTTGATTTACTGAGAATTTAATGTTTTCATTGTTAAGAAATAGTTTTAAATTTTTAGGAGCAGTTCTGACCATGCATAAATCATCACTTCAGACGTAATCCTGAGATTGAATCTTTATCTCAGCAGTGCAGTTATTCCCCTGCAGAGTAATAGGTGAAGTAATAACACTGATTTCACTTGCTCAGGAGCCAGCATATTAGGTGAGTCCTCAGTTCCCTATGGCAACTCTGTCATCCAGCTCTGGGAGGGCATGGTCAATATACACGTAAGTTTAGTTAATAAGTCATTTTAAAGCTCTGTTTTTCCTAGATATGGAAGCACTTAACAATAGTTATTCTGAAGCTGACTTGGAATGAGTGACCTTCCTCCAGAAAGGTCTTTGTTCAGTGGGCATTTTTGTTAGTGACTCAGTGCCGAATCAGACTTGTTAGCAAAGGTGGAAATGGAGCAGAGTAGATCCTGCTGCAACAGTAATCCCATGGTGGTATTTTGGGGAGCAAAGGTTGTATGTAGCAGATTTAGTGATGCATAGTCATGTTTTACATTGATTTCTCTTTTCAATCAGCCAGGCCAGGGTAATGAATAATGGCTTCAAGGCATCTAGGACTAAAGTTTTCTTGCTTTGTTTGGTAAGGATGATTAGGAATTTTCTTTGTAGCACAAAGTAGCTACCTCCCAACAGCCACAATGCAAGTTTCAGTGGGTTGGTTTTGGTTTGGTTTGGTTTTGGTTTGTTTGTTTTCTTGGTTGGTTTTGGCTTTGTTTCTTTTTCTATTCATTGTCATTTTTACCTGGACCGTCAAAATTTTGCTCTATGTATGTATATCTGTATGTGTATAACTGATATGCCAAAGTTGTCAGGCATATGAGAACAGGACAACAGGTAGGAAAGCTCTTTTATTGCTGGTTTTGTTGACTTTTGGTGTTACTGTGTCTAAGAAAACTGTGGAAACAAATAGAAGCAGTATTGTGGCAAGAATACTGAAACCAGTATCAGGACCAGTAGTAATACTGCCTTACTTCTGCTAAACAATAAACAGTTTATCAACACCTGCCTTATCTTGGCTCTGACTTTGCCTTTGGAATAGCACTGTCATAGATTTTAAGTGTGCAAGTGCAGATGATTTTCTAGTTTTAGTAGCAAAATGAAAATTTTGAGCCCTAAAAATACCTGTCCAGCTGCCACTTGGCTTTGTAAGTTATTATGTTGACATTTTTACTGGTAGAAACACATCTACCAAGGTGCACTCTACTTGCTGCAGATGCATCAGGGTGATAGAAGTTGAATGGAAGGAAAACTGAAATGCCTTCTCATGCACTTGACAAGCTTTTTTCTTCCCACCTGGCTGCAGACCCCAGCTTACTGATGATGCTGAAGTGGCAAAGATCATTCTCTGCCAGGAAAGTTACTGGTTAGGTGCAATTAAAGATGCACCTCATGTATTGACCTCGCCAAGTGCCAGCCCCAGTATTAACAGTCCCCATCTGTCTCTATTGGAGATGGGAGTTGGGTGGCAAGTTTTCTGTGATGCTGAGGGCATTCTCTCTGTAGAGTCAGGGACAGGATCCTCACCTGGCTTCAGTATGTTGTTGATTACATCTCACATCTTCAAGGCCAGGTTGGACTGGGCTTGGAAGGGATATAGTAGAAGGTGTCCCTGCTTATGGCAGAGTGTCTCTTCCAACAATAACCACTCCATGATTCTATGCCATAGCATTCCTGGCTGTGCCTGTGCTGGTGGTTAAAAAGCTGAGTAGTTTTTCATGGGTCTTCAAGGGCAAGTAGCACAGTCCAGCCACGTCCATATGGTTGAACTCCCTTCTGCCCAAGCAGGGCAGACCTCTCTGTGCTGTTTAGAAGATCAGAACCTGGCCTGTGGTGTCCTTCAGAGTGTGCTTTCCTTCCACAAAGTGTACTTATAATTAAGTCAAGTGAACAGTCCTGTGGTTGGCCCCGTGTCCTGGCCCTTCTGTTTGCCTAGTTGAGGCACAACTGTTGTGACCAGGACGTGGTCTGTGATGGGCTGGACTTCCCAGACAATGTGCAGCTCAGTTTTGGTGCAGAGAGGTACATCCTTAGTCCTGGATACATCACTTGTTCTGTGGCATCATCAATCCGTGCCACTTACCTTGCCCCAGCAATCAGTTAAATAGGGAGGTCTTGATTTACAAGGTCATCATTCCTTTTTTGTGACAGCACTGCATCCATCGCTGGTATTTGATGAGATTTTAGAAATTAAGTGGTCAAAATAATCAGGACTTGTTTTGTGCTGTGTGTTTCCTTGCAGGTGTCTTGAGTTGGAAAGTCTGGATAGCCATTGTAGTCATCAAAGAGAAGTGTTAGGAAAGTCTCACATGTGGTCTCAAATCCATTTGTCTGTATTTATTCTGTAAGTTGCAGATACAGCAGTTGAAAAATTGAGTACTTCAGCATCTAGACCACTAAAGATTTTTGTCTTTTATCATGGAATGAATAGGAAAGTTCCTTCTCTCAATCGCGGCAATTTTGAAGGACAGCGTTTTGATTCCTGAAATATTAAACATAGTAAAGCACTTCTTTTAACCAGTGGCTCCAGATGGGGAGTTCAATTCCTTTTATTTTTTCCTAAATTGTCAGTTTGGCCATGTAGAAATAAAGTGATTCAGGCACAGAGAACAAAGTTAAACTAATGTAGAACGACTAATCATTTCCTTACACAAGAGACCATTTTTCATGCTTCTTACGGAAATCATAAGATTGCACTAACAAAAGGACATTTTTTTGTGGGGTAAACTGTTTGTATTTTAAGAGGCAAAATTGGTCTTGATTATATTCTCCGGTCTTCAGTTCTGGATGTTGGTTTCTGTGAGCTGTTTTGGATTACTGGTGATGTGATCATTTGGGTCTGTAATTGAAATGGAAATGCTCTATAATTCTTAAGGGTGGCATGCTGAAAGTTATGAGTAGGCTGCCCTGCGGTAGGGTGTAGTTTGGGACAGTGTATGTTAATACTGCAAATTATAGGCTGTGTGAAGCTTCCTTATTTCCAATAAAGTGCAAACTCCCAAAGACACACATGTTTAAGGAGTTACAAATAGCTGTGTGCACAACTGTAAGGGTGTTTGAGTTGACAGTTACATTGGGAAAAAGGCGTTTCTGTCAGCTAGAGCATGGGCATGCCTGTGAAAGGGCAGTGGTTTGAATAAATATTCAGAGAAACAATTTTAATGAGTTTTGATAGTCAACATGTTGTTCTGGAGTTAATTTTGAACAAAAAAATTGCCAGGACTGCAGTTTGTACAGATTCTGTATTGAAGGGCCTCTTATGTTTAGTACATGTCCTTATTTGTTCTTGGTGTGCAGACGTTTCTCTCTCTTCACATACAGTAAAGTGTGTAGTGTTGAAGAACAGCATGTGATGATTTTATCAGAATATTATTGGCTTATTCCCATCTTCAGATGCAAAGTTGTCATTTCTTGAAAAATTTGAAAGGGGCTTTGCTTGCCTAGCAGAAACTGTTAACGGTCCTCCCTGCTGCTGATGTGGGTAAGTGGCATCTGTGTGTGTGTTGCCAAAAAAGGTGCCTTGACAAAAAGGTGAATTTTGGTGTTTAAAGAGGAACCTGCTCCATGCTGTCTGTGTAGGTCACAGTCTGTGGTTTCCAGGGCTTATTCTTTTGTTGGATGTAGTGACTGTATTGTGAAGGAGAGAATTATTAAATAGGTTCATGTTAAAAGCGGATTTTACGTCTGGTTCTTACTGAAGTGTTTTTTCCTTTTAAAGATGAGCTTGTGATTCTCACCAGGTTCGAGCCATCACCATCAGAAGGTATTGTACTAACCAGCATTAAGCCTTGTTCCCTTTTGTATGTGTCCACTGCCCTTTTTTTTTTTCTGCTGAGAGACTCTTGGTAGTCAGACTTAAGTTTATATGGGTCATTGATGTCACATACGAGCCAGACGTTTTGCAGTGTGATTTGCAAGTTAATTCTTAGCTATCTGTGGACAGAACCAGTTGGGCATCTCTGTTCTGGGTGCTTGTTGCAGTTTTGGGTTGCAGCTCTTTCACGCTTTCCTACATGACTTGGACATGCATTTCTTTTACTGCTTCTATTCCGGAACTTGTGAATGTATTAAGTAAGTTGTACTTCTCAGTTAATATGTTTTGCATTCTCTTTCTGCCTTCTTGTGTGCTGCTCTAGGGTTATTCAGTTTTATTTCCCAGATTAGAGATATGAAAAAGATTTCATTCCACAGATACAGAAGTATCTGTGGAATCAGCTGTGCTGCTGGGAGAGCATTTAAAAATCATTGCATCACAGATCGGTTTGGATTGGAAAGGACCTTAAAGCTCATCCAGTTCCAAGCCCCTGCCACAGGCAGGGACACTTTCTACTAGACCAAGTTGCTCCAAGCCCTGTCCAACCTGGCCTTGAGCACTGCCAGGGATGGGGCAGCCACAAGAAAATGTAGAATTCTGGATTGTGCTTGTTTCTGAGGTTAAACTTTGACAACTAAAGAAAGGACAATCCAGGTCTGTTGTCGTAGGCTGTGGAATCAGTTCAAGCGCTCTCAGCAGCGCAGGCAAACTGAACGTTGCTGCGCCGGGGACAAGGTGCCAGGCTGTGTCTGCTGCAGAGGGTCAAGCAACAAAATATTTGGGCTTTCTGCTCCTGGGTCCTGGGTTCACTCTGTTTGGTGAAAGCAGCAGCAGTCACCTGGTTCCCAGGGCTGTAGGTGAGCAGGCAGCAGAGTGGGATGGAGATGATCCCTGGCTTTGGTCCAGCAGAGGTCTGCTGTCCTGAGTGGCTGCAGGGCTTGCATAAGCTTAGAGCCAGCCCTGTAGGAAGGTGTAGAGCCTCTCCTTGGGAACATTATTGCAGAAAGTTTCTCGCAAAAGTTAATCTGAACATTTTGATAGTTGTTTTTTGGGTCAAGACTTTTATGTTGTTACTGCAGTGTTCTCCCATTATGTGCCATTTGTGTCTCTTGCCTGCTGAATGTTTGTGCTGTGTTGGGAGGTGAACTGAATTCAATTCTGTCCCTGTAAACCTTTACTGTGTTTGATGTTACGTTTTACAGCATAGTGCCTATAGCATTTATGATATATTTAGGTCGGAAGAATGATCCCAAATTACTTATCTTCACACTGACTTTTTAGAGTTGACTTAATCTGGTCCTCACACGTGTATCAGCATGTGGAAACACCTTTCTGCAAGTGCATAAGTAAACCTGAAGTGTGCAAATTGTATCTACTAATACAGATTTTGGAGGCATAGTTTGCTTTAGCAGATGTGCAACAACCTCAAAGGTCTTTAACATTCAGAAACTTCATTATATGTTATATACTATTATATACCATTGCCCTGTTTCTGATCACATCATATGGACAGTTATAAATTACTGAGACCATTTTCTGTAAGTGAACTTAAACAAAAATTGTAGGAAATGTTCTCAAACTGTGCTTAAGTAGCTTATTAGAGATTTTCAAAGAACGAGTTTATATTCTGCCAGGATGCAATTTTGACAGCAAATATTTACAGATTATAAAAATAAAAGAAGTAGGTTTGGTTTATTGATAGGACTTATCTAGCCACAGTTGGCAGTGGTCCAGTCTAAGATGTGCCAGTCAGTGTGTTCAATCCAAACCATACCCAGCAATACTTCCTTGATGGAGAAAGGATTATGATGAATTCTGTTTTTGGAAGGAAGAGGCACCATTCTTATGTGTTCTAGAATGTGCTAAGCTGTTTTCCAAATTGCTTATCCTTTTCCATTGGGGTTGGAGTTATTTAGATGCCTGATTTAGGAGACTGGTCTGTCTAATCAGCACAGAGATTGCTCTTTACAAAAACTTCTTGCAGCAGGAGCCTAGCTTATGGGCTGTGAATTGCTATCCAGAGGAAACTGGTGATAGAGTAGGTCCAGAGCCCTAAACCCAGCCAACATCTCAGTATTATTTAGGGATCTGAAGATACTCAATGTAGTTTTTCCCTGCAATATTAATATTTAAATGACAGTGTCCTTGCCCAACTGACTATACTTGTTATTTTAATGTTCAATGCTGTTGTTAAAATTAAGGTAGGAGGTTTCGGGGTTTTGTTGTTGGGTTTTTTTTAAACAAGAAGCCAGGTAATTAAAGTTGTTATTACTGTTCTTGATCCTGTTGTCATATCTCCTTTATGTGGGCACCTGTAATCCTAGGTTATGCATTGTTAATTCCTTAGCAACAATAAAACTATTCAGTTTCTAGCAAGCAACTCCAGAGATAACTGAACTTTTATAACTGAGGCAGTAAAGCTCCAGGAGCAAGACCATCATAGGCAGTAACCCAACAGACACTGGAGACAAGGAAAATAGGGTTTTTTTGTCACAGTTAAAAATAAGTTTCTATGACTGCAAGGTTATAACCAGGTAGTAAAGACTGAATACACTGAAGGGGAAAAAATGCTGTGAGACACAAAGAACCATTATGTCTGTATTTTCTGCTAGAAGATCTTCTGGTTTTATGAGGCTGAGTGTTATTTTCCAGCTTTTGCGTGTTTGTAGTTCCGTGTCCACAAGGTTCATGTCATTTTCAGATACAAAAATGCTTTAAAATAAGCAATGTATTTATGTGAATCTTATCTTTCTTTCAATGTTCCATAGGGGAAGAATGCAATGGACCTTTATGTGAAACTATTTCAACTGCGGGATCAGAAGTCCCTAGCAGCTCTGAGGTAAAGTAGAATACTGATGTTGTAAACATACTGCTGGTAGGAAGAGAGAGGAAGAGTTGCTGTGAAAGAGAGAATTAGTTCTACAAATTACATTCCTTATAGATTGTTTTATACCTCCCCTTTATCCATGTAAACTTTTTCTTTCTATAGGTTTTTTTTAAGGAGCAAAACCACAAATGTCACGCTGATGCTCACTGAGTGTTTTAAGAGACTTACCATTGTTAGTGCTACAACACAGCAGTGGCAGGAAACAGTATAGGCTTAACAGTATTTCCAGTATCAGTCTTGAACTAAGAATCACATGGTCATTTAATGTTCTGGCAGGTGGAAAAACATAATGCTTCTTCACAAACTTACCACTTTGTTTTATGCTGTGTGTTACATTGCTGGATTGATAGGGAAGTAGAAGCACCCTTGCATTCCTTGGCTCTAGAAACTGCTTGACAATGCAGCAAGGTAAGAAAATGAAGATTTGAGTTACAGGAATACCTCTTCCCTGGAACATGTGCAATATGAGAAACATCACCAGCTATTCATTTTTTCACAATACCTCACTGCTTAATATCTACAGTCCACAATATCTTTAATAGGTAGCAGTGTGTGGTTACTTTTTAGGGAAGAAACAGATTTAGAAACAATATTGAAAATGTGTTCTTCGAATTTATATTTATTTTAATTTTTATTGTCCAATTTCTTTATTATGGTTATTGTGCTTGAAGGAAGACAGGAAGAGTTTTAGATAGGAAAAGGAATAGATGCTCTGTTAGATTAGAGCCTGATACAGGCCAAGAGCACTCAACAGAAATTGTCTGTTGAATTGAATGTTGGAAAACTGTAGCTGTTCTCCTGAACTTGTCCTCACCTATCTGCAAGAGGCAAACTTGGAGATGGTCACATGAACACAGAAGTGCTTCCTAGATTACAGATTTTTACTTTGCAAGCACATGCAACTATATCATTTAGATGTTTTCATAAATCTGCCAGTTCCATCTTAAAAATTGCTAGTAAGTTCACCCTGCTGCTGCTTTCTGAATCTATTGTAGGAGTTGTAATAATCTTGCTCTCCAGGAAAATGTTCAGTGAACATTCATATCAAATACTTCACTGAACCCTGGGCATATGTAATCTCAATTATAGCATATGAATCATCATACCATGGTAAGCATCAGAGTCTGAAACTGATTCTGAATTCCTTTTGAGTGTTTCAGTGGATGGAGATGATCTATTTTCCCAAAGCTTGAAAGAATTTGCTTCATGACTTAGGATATAGGAAAAGGGAGGAAATGTGGGAGAAAGGGTGAAATACATGTTATTTATGTAGAGGCACGGGATTTTAACCTTGTTTTTTGTTTGAAGGGTGAAGGACTTACGATGAGGAGGGGAAGGAGGCTTTGATCTTAAGCACTTTCTTGCCTGGGAGGTGGTCTCCTTGCAAAAAATGTATTGTTACCCTCTCAAAAATTTCTCTTTGATAACTTCATGCTGCCTAATCTCTTGTTTTCTACTTATGCATGTTCCTTACATAATTATTCCTCTTCATAATTTGTTCTTAAATATCACAAAGTATTGTCATATTGGCAATATTAGTCTGTAGTTGATGTGATGATTTGGTGGGAGTTGTTAATTCCATCTCTACCTCTAACAAGAAACAGCTTATTTATCTTTAGGTAGTTTGTTTCTCCAGATCAGCTGGTTATTTGATGTTTGTTTACATTTCAGTTAGTACTTTTCTATGCTTGGTGTTATCCTACACTGTGTCCCCTAATACAGTCTCATTTATCTTATTTTTGTTTTCTATGCACTAGCCAGGCATAAAGTTGCAGTTACTTTTATTCTTCTTGCCCAGTTTTGCACTCTTATTAGTCACAACAGGCTTGATGATTAGTGTCCTAGATAATCAGGGTAAGTATATCCTCAAAGTTTTTCCATTAATTTATTCCAACAGTAGGACAGGCCTGAGATATATGATTTTTTTTCATTTAATGCTATTTTTTTATTGGAATGTGTTGTCACAACAGGAAGAATTTCTTTTCTCTCAGTTCTAGGCTGCCTTTTATCATCCTTGATGTGTTCCCATAGAAATTGAACAGGGTCATCTCTCCCAGCATGAAAGTCAAGGCATGGTTTCTCCTCTTTTCACCAAGACCCTTCCAAGCTCAGGTCAACATGTTCTGTGCTTGTTTTGTCAGATAGCACATTTCTCTGTTTTGTGATTTCACCTGGGGACAGGTTGATCATGTCCTTAATTTTGCTCATGCAGCTGGGAAATAGGAACACTTGGAAGTCTTTGAACAATTTAAATTAAGTATTCTTAAAACAGAAATGGAATTAATTAATAAAAAGACCATTGGGAAAGAGTTAAATGAATTTACATTCAGGTCACAACTCCATTATGCTCTAGTCGTATTTTGTTTTGGAAGAGAAGAAACATGACTTAGAATCACCGTATGCTCAGCACCGGGGAGAAAAAGCTTAGGCCTTATTGTTGTTTTAGCAACAGAGGAGGGAACAAAAGAAGTCTAGATAAAAATATGGAGAGCAAAGCAGGTTACCTATCCATAATTCAGTGGTATTTTTCTTTATTTGTCATCTGTAAAGGAATATGTCCTTTGAACGTAAGAACAATGCAAATAGAACAAAAAAGATGATGACAAACATTCTGTAGCAAAGCCTGCCAGAATATATACAAAAGTGCAGGGCTCAGAAAGCAACTGAATCTCCAGTCAAAGCTGCATTTCGTCCATCTTCATAATTTTGCCTTTGTGCTCTAATTCATTGCTTCTTGCCTATTTTACCCTGGATTTTTCCTGGTTTTTTTGTTTGGTTGGTTGTTGAGGTTTTTTTGCTTGTTTGTTTGTTTTATTTTGATCTGCTTTTTGTAGAGTCTCCTTTTTCTTCTCTTTGTTAATCTCTCACAAGAACAAAAGAACCAAGATCACTTGAAGTTCAGCAGCTTTTCATAGTACAAGCTTTATAGCATGAATCATTTCTAGATGCTTTGTCATGCAGGGTGGCAAGGAGATTTTTAGCAAACAGCAGACCAGAGAGCAAAACTAAGGATATGATAGGGGTATTATGAAGTAGGTGCTGCAGTGGAAACTGCTTCAAATAATGTCATTGTAAAGCACTAATTCACAGACAGACGGTGGTAGGCAGCTGTCCTAATTGAGTCTCTGTGTTGGATCTGCTTCAATCAGTCTTTATGGAGTTCCTCTTCCAAGAAATACATAAATGCCTCTCAGAGTCCTTTCAAGCAAATTGGAAAATGAATGAAATAAAACTTGATATTCTGTTTTTCCTCTGTGCTTTCTATTTATGCAAAGAGCACACTAGATTATATAATGGTACAATTCTGTGTCGCATCTCTGTGCAGTGATTTTAATTAGTTGTTCAAATTACAGAAAAAATGAGGATCAGGCCCACTGACAAAACAGAGTTCCTATTCTTGAAAGGAAAGAAGTCTAGTTAGAGAATTCAAGATTGGCAGAAAGGTTAAAAAATGGAATTTGTATTAAATTCCCGAAGAGTTAAATTTTAGGCCATTCAATTGTAAAATTAGTACAGGTTTTGTGGAAGACTGAATCACTCATTTGTAGTGTATCTATGAGATGTATGCAGAGGACTTTGTTATACCAACTAAGAAGTACAAAGTAGCTTAAGATGTTTACTTTTTGTGTATGTGGACTCTGAGTTTCTCACCCTCCAAAAAGGCAGATGTCTGCACTACTCTCTGGGTTAAGCTGCAGCTTTACTCTCTTTACCCTCCTTACCCTTTTCTAGCTGTGAGAAGGTAGGAATTAATTTTGTACAGTTATATAGGTAATTTTCATCTTTGGTAATTTCACACTAGGGAAATGCTCATTAAAGACTCCTGTTAGCCAGGATTTTTCCATATTGTAACTTGATAATGAGAAAATCTGAGAAGAAGCTTTCTTTATGTATACCAGGTTAGCAGAAGTAAGTTGACAGAGCTCCAGCAGATTTATTAAAGCAATGCATTTTGCCAGAGTGAGGGGTATGACTCATAGGGTTTTGGGGCATCCTTTTTGAGGGCAGAGCAAGAAACACCATCATAATGTGCATTACTTTTCATGCTTTTTCATTTTTTGTGTTCAGACCAGTGAGCATCAAATAGAGAGAAACATAAAATATCATTATTAATATTGGGAAGACAGTCTAAATCAGCTTTAAAATCTAGAAGGAAATACTAAAAGAGTTCTTTTAACTGTAATTACAAAACACAATCTGAGGGATATTCTGGGGAAAGAATGTATTGAAGACTTCTGAGTGATTCCAAAGCACAAAGGACCAGCTGAGCGCTGCTGCCAACGCTGCCAACCTCTGCTATTCTTGGTTTTCATTGCAACATATTTGAGTGTTTTTAAAAACACTTGTTGGTTCTTGTTTTGAGAGTCATGTGTAAGCAAGATTGGAGAACCTTAAAAAGTGGTGTCTCTTTACAAGAGTTCTTAGACTTCAAATGGGCAGGAGAAGGTTTGATCACCGATTTTACAATAGTTAACCCCCATGACTTGAGCTAATTAATTGCAGATAGTTGCAGGTTAAGTTCCCTAGATTGACAGGAAGGCATTTCACAAACTGTAGAGAGGACTGTGCCAGCTATGTGTCTTCATCTCACAGTTTAGTGCTCCACTAAAATTTTATCTCAGAGTGAAGCAGTATGAGCCGCATATGTAGATCAGTGGGTGCCTAAAACCATCTTTATATCTAATTGTGCTGGTGGTGGGGAGCTGTAGGTTGGCTGAGATCAGGGTGGAGAGATGCAAGAATCCCAGCTTGGATGAAGGGGCAGGTGAGTGATGGAGAGGTTAGGAGCTGTAGGGCAGCAATGAAAAGCAAGGCTGCACCTCCCCTGATGTCAGCTTGGTACAGCACTTGACATGGCAGATATTTTCAGTGTATATCTGGAGAAAAACTTTCCACTTTGGTGTCTCCGCCCTTAGTTCTCTACAAATAGCACAGGTTTGTCCAGCAGCATCAGTGACGTGAGGATTAGACTTCTAAACCCAGTTCAGACTATCTGAGGGGAAGAGCACAGTGTAGCTCTTTAAATTTGCACTGCGTCTCAGGTGGATACCTTGCCAAAAAACGGATTAATCTCTCTGGCTGAATTCTGAAAAGGACATTTTTATCTCATTTAGATAAGCAAACACTCAGAGATGGCATCACTAACAAGGAATGTCAAGATGTGTGTGTATTACTTGCAGTGTAAACAGGAACAAAAATAGCATGGTTTGTTTTTTTTTTCCACAAAATAATGGAAATGGACCTCAGTGGTTTCTCTCCAGTAAAAGTACAATGAAAGTGAAAAATACTCATTTCTAATTTAAAAGATCATAGACAGAACTTGATGAAAACTGGATTTTGAGAAATGCACTTTCTGAAATGTTACAACTGTAAATGGATGACTGATGATACAGGAGTGGAATGCAGTTAGCATTCTGCTGAAAGTTGATTTAATCCCATAGAGAACTGTCATATTTCCATAATGTGCTCATACTATTTGGTTGCCCTGTTAAAACCTGTCAGTCATTTGTTTCCAGAAGCACAACAAGAGCATGAGATATTACTGAGCAGCAGAATGAGATATTGCAGAACAGCTTAGGTATTGCAAACCATTATTCATTCCAATGAATCTCAAAATCCCTTGCTCGTGTCATTACACAGTCATGTCCAGGACCCCAAACAACTTACAGACGTGTGCCTGTAGGGTAGCTGTGCTCTGCAGACTCCTCTGCTGCTGGTTTTCCTGCCAACAGGATGATACTGGCCAGAGGACATTGCAGCACCCTGCAGGCCCACATGCAGGAAAATAATGAGCACCCAGATCTTGTACAATTAAAATCAGGGGAGAGCCTCACCAGGCACGGATCAGAACTGGAAGCTGGGAAGCCTTTGCTAGTCTCCTTAGGCATGACAGCCTCAATTACTGATACTGATTTGCCTTGTCTGTGCTGTAAGATGATCTGTCTCCTTGCATTTGTTTTTGTTCAGTGCACATGGTATAATTTCATTCTTTATTGAAGAAATACCTAAGGGGTATTGCATTTAATCTGAATGCAGGTGCAGCCAACTGTGCTATGTATGTCTTCTCTCTTTGATATTAAAATAAGTACTGTTAAAAGTTTGCCTTCATCAGCTTGTAGACGGTATTCTGTGTTTAGACTTTACTTTTTATAACGGAACTGCTGAAGAATACCGGACAGCTCTTATTAAAAGTTGTTACTGTTAATACTCTAAAATAATGTGGGCCATGTAGAAGTCAGTGGCCTAGGCTGGAGACCCAGCTCATCTGAGGAAGTAGAGCTTTGTGTCAAGTTTTACAATCTAGACTGAAAATCCAATTATCACTCTGAATAGCTTTTACGACAACTTAAAGCAGCAGCTACAGTGTTTCTTCTCAAATAGCCTTTTATTTTAAAGCCTCCTTTGCATCATCGCTAACAACATTATGTTTTTCCCATGATGCCACTGGCAGGGCCTAAACAGCACTGAGACTACTTTACTCATCCCTGAACATCAAGTGGTAAGCAGTAAGCAATATTCATGCTTCCTTGCATGAATCTGTGTGGTGTCTTCTATTAAAGTCCCTCACCAAAAAATTTTCCAGTTTCAAGGATGCCATCCTTACAAAAAGAAATGTTTTTTTCCTAGCTTATAAGAATGAATGTGGTTTTGACGTTTATTCCTAGTGATGGCTTAAATATCAATTCCAGCAAATCAAAAGGATAATAGACAAAATTGGAAAGTTAAGATTGGTGGAGAAAACTGGAAAGTTTGCTTTGTTTATCATTGCTTTGGTTTGATGGGATGTAGGATATATTCTGACTCTGGTGTTATTAACGTGGGATTCCTTTTTATTGTGATAACCTGGAGGGCTCTGTGAGTCAGCATGATACTTTCAAATGTTTGAAAGAGCAAGAAGCGAACACTGACAGCAGTTGAAAAGTGTGGCCTCTTTTTTTCTTATTGCAGGCTCTAATATGGAAAGACTCAAAATAGCCACTTCCTGAAATTTGCAGACAAGAGAATTGTGTTAATTGTCAAATATATCAGAAAACTTGAAATAACCTTTTTTTTTTCATAGAGAAAAAAAGACACAAATTCATTTAAGCTAACTGGAGAAGTACATGCTGAGGTGTATTAAAACTGTCTGCTTGCTTACATTGGGCTCTGGTGTCTTTACATTAACTCGTGCTCTCTTAGCATCCTTTTTATTTCCCTTTGTTGTATTCTTGTTTAATGTGTCCTTTTATCCAGAGGGGCTTTTTTCCTGCGCGTTTAAATTTGAGTGCAAATACCTTGGTGTCTTAAACTGCTTTGAAATGCATGTCTTCAAGCTCTCAGATTTTCATGTGGTTCAAAAGTGTGGTAAAGGTGTAAAAAGAAACTTGCAAGTTTTAGCTACCAGAAATATGTGGGCTTTTGTGTTTCTTGGAATGGGAAAGGTTTGTGTGCACCTTTGTAGGCTGCATGAAGCATAACTGGAAACGGGGATATGTGGTGTTTAGAGTGTTAATACACTTCTTTCAAAGTGGATAAGCACTTGTGGATTCCTCCAAGGAAGAATATTGAAGAGAACTTGATGCAAAGAGGATCTCTGGTATAATGGGATCTGAGTTTTTTGTGCATAAACCAGGAATGTGCCTTTTTCGGCTTCAGTAGAATGCCTGTGTATCTGTATGTGTTGTGTAAATGCATTTCTAGGAGCTTGTTGCTTTGGGAAATAAATTGTATCAAAACAGTTATATATTAAGCATAGTGGCACTTAAATCAGCATGTGTTTCCTACAGCTGTGAGCACGTTAAATTAAAGGAAAAGGGGGTTACATACATATTCTGTGTGAACAGAGGATCTACTTGAAGGTGATAACGTTTTTGAAGACATTGACTGTTTCTCACCCTTTCAATTAGGAGGCATAGCTCATATTTTCATTCAGCTTTCAAGCCTTTATATTTTCGTCTATTTCTGTAGTCAGTTTTCCTGCAGTGGATTGTAAATTCATAAATCAACTAACTGCATTGTTAATGTAGTTATTTTGGTTTATGACATGGTCTGTGATTAAAAACTAATTTGCCCATCTGATTATCAAAGGTAGGCAATAAATAAATGTTTGGTTTGTGGACTGTATCTTGTAAGCAAGCAGAAGGTTGCAGATCTGTTTTATTTTTTAATTTCAGGCAGCTTTCTTGTCTAATAATGTAGGGTTATGATAATGTAACTCCTAGGTGTGCTGATGGGGGATCATGTTAGTAATGTTTCAGCATACCTATTAGTCACAGCCAGAGGTTTTACCCTGCTGTAATACCAGTGAAGCTAATGGGTTGGATTTCTCCATCTCAGATTAGTGTTGGGTACTACTTTGCTACTGAGATTGCTGCTCTAAACCACCTTCCCACTCTGAGATACAAAAAGCAGAAGGGGAAGACTGCTGAGGTCTGAACCTGCAGACCCAGCTCTGTGAGACTGGATGCTTGGGAAACCTTGAAGTCTGCAGAATTAAGTTTGGGACTAGTGTTTCCGAATGTATTCCCCTGAGAAATTTGGAGTTTTCTGACTATTAATATGAAAAATGCTGGTTAAGCCAAATTCCTCTGTCTTTAAGTATAGACATCGTGAGGGCTAGGATGTTTAGTAGTATGCTGTACTTGGAGGACATTCAGTTGTCTACAGGGAGAAGGCTGCGCTGAGCAGCCTGTAAGGACATAAATTTCCTGTTAGGTGGATTACAAGAAATAGAAATCCTTCTGAGTCCTGTGAAAATATTCAGGATTCAATCATTCAAGTATAATCTGCAAAATATATTTGCTTTTCAGGTGCTGTGGTACCTTTAAACGTCAGCTGGCCATGTGCCTTGGTGGCTGAGCAAGGCTGTGGACATGTCTGCCACAGTCTCTGTCCCTCAGCTTCAATACAAAGTTGTTTCTCTGAAGCACTTTCTGTTAGTGTTTAGTGGTTGATGCCACATCCAGCAGCTCTCTTTACCCTCTTCAGTTTGTGGTGATTGGCTTGTTTGCTTTGGCCCTGCAGATGCATGTCAGAGCCATCTGTGGGAGCGAAGTGGCTAGGGTCTGGGCATCGAGTAAAAACTCTTAACAGGGCAGGAGAGCTCTGATGGGTTTGGAAGTAGCGTGTGACCACCAGCCAGCATTTATGCACTTCACCCAAACCAGTCTGGTTAGGACTGAACATGGGGTGTTACAGCCTTACTTCATCTTGACCTGTGCTATGTTTATTTCCATAAGGACAACGTAGTCTTTCCTGTAACCTGTTTAAGTAGGGATTTCCTACTGCACGGCTTCAGTTTTTGTCTAATGTGAGGATTGGAAGTCTAGGTACTTGGGAGGTTGTTTGTTGAACATAGTTCTTTCAACATTTGGACCTCCAGTGGATGTCTAGACAGAAGTTGGTGATGACAGTGTAACTAGAAACATTAATATGTTATATATGTTATAATAAGTGTTCAAGGCCAGGTTGGATGAGGCTTGGAGCAGCCTGGTCTAGTGGAAGGTGTCCCTGCCTGTGGCACGGGGTTGGAACTGGATGAGCTTTAAGGTCCTTTCCAACCCAAACCATTCTATGATTCTATGAATACAATTCCATTAGTACGCAGTAAGTTCACACTTCTGTAGCCATGTGAAAATTAAATTTAGCTTTTCATGGTGGACCATTACAGTGTTCAGTTAGCGCATCTGTCCACATATGAAGCCACCTAGTACTTTTAGAGATAATGAGAGTATTAAAACTGGAAAGTTAGTACAGGAGAACAGGAGGGCAGTATTTGTTTTTGAACAAGTAGTTTTTGTGAACTTGCTTTGTAGATGATGGATTTATTCAGCTTTCTGGAAGTGCTGGTAAATGCTGAACCCTTGCAGTAACACCAGTTCACAGATCATACAGTGACCTGGATTGGAAGGGACATCTGGAGGTCTCCTTGGCCGACCTCATACTCAGGGCAAGGCTGACTTCAAACTTAGATCAGATTGTTCAGTCAGGGCCTTGCTTGATCAAGGTGTGTGATCTCTGGGATAGAGATTACATGGTCTTTCTGGGCAACCTGTTGTACCTGTTCCCATTCAACCACACCCTCACATCCAGTAGGAATTTCCCTTGTTGAGACTCGTGGCTGTTGCCTCTTGAGTTTTCACCATATGCCTTGGGGCTTCATCTCTTCTCTAATCTTCATTGGGTATTATTCAATTTTTCAGAATCTTCTGATTGCTGTCTTTGTTGCGCTGGGATGTTTTAATCTGGTTACTTGTGTTCCAGAAGGTACACACTGCAGAATATCTGCTCTTATGTTCCTTTAATAACTGCAGGCTGTCTAAGATCAATTTCAGTTCTGGAAAGAGCTGTTAAGAAACAAGATCACAGAATCAACCAATTTGGAAAAGACCTTTGAGATCATCAAATCTGACCGTTCCCCCAGCACTGCCAAGGCCACCACTAAGCTGTGTCACTTGATGGCCTCACCTGCATGGTTTGTGAGCACTTCCAGGGACGCCGACTCCACCATTGCCCTGGGGAGCCTGTTCCAGTGCCTGAACACCCTCTCTGTGAAGAAATTGTTCCTAATATCCAGTCTAAACCTTCCCTGAGATGTGCTAATCCATAATCTTTCATGATTCACTCATAAAAGGCTTGTCTCTATCCATGATGAATATCTGATATACAGAAGAAGTGATGAGTATTCCCCTTCTGAAAGCAGATCCAGCGATGACTACATCATTTTCTTAAACTGATAGTCAGACCTTTAATGACTGAATGGGATTCTGATACATCTTAGAATATGAGCAAGCTTTGATGGCACTAAAGATAAATTATTACTGCAGTTGGATGGAATAACCTAATTACAGCTGTGCTACCCAAAGAAATTGGGACACATCTTTGACAGGAGCTTTTCTGAAGTAGATATTATTTATTGAGTTATTTTTTCTTTGTGTATATGTCTTATTAGTTCACTGGGGCTGTGCTTGCACAGTCTCTGTGTTTTTAAGTTAGTGGTTGGGGTGCTCTGGTTTTAGGCCAATTCCCAACATTGTAAATTGCTGGAAGGCACTTTAGGGTTTACCTGCTGTAATGCTGGATAATTACAGTACTGTCAAAGCTATGTTAATTTGATTAGATTAACACCTAAACAGTTGCAGTTTGCTTGTAGGCACAACTGTGTTTAAAAAACTCCACAAACTGTGAGGACAAAATAGAATAGAAAAATGGTGTTCCTTTTCTTTGACTGGATTTCATGATTTTTATGAGCCTCTTAGTCTTTCATGATTCTCTATTGCTTATAGAAGCAAAAGCATTTTCCGAGCTAGCTGTCTGATGTCAATCTTAAAAAATAGTGTGATTGATCTGCTGTAAATATATCTCAGGAAGGAAAACAACCAAAAAAACCCCAACAGAATTGCCAGAGAGAGAAGGCAAAGAAAGGATTACAGCATATTCAAGAAACAATCTTTTAGCATTTTTGTGTTACTTTGATTTATAACACAGTGTTTTGAGCAGCCCAAAGGCTAGAATAGCTTCAGAAATAGAAGTATTTTCCATAGTGCGTGGATGGATCAAGTAGGCTACAACTGGTTTCAGCAATTAACAGGGTGTCTCATGAAGATGCTTAAAGTTGTACAAGAATATGGAACAATAGGGATGATTATTATTATTATTGATGTTACTGTTATAATCTATTATTATTGTTGTTGTTGCTATTAAATTTGTTCCTATTTGAAAACAAATGCATGTCCCGCTGCATGTAGATATCATTGCTTGTAATTTTGGCAGTTCTGGAATATCTGTTTCTGCCCTAGTGGGTTAAACCTAATACAAGCATTACAGAAACATGCATGCACTATTCATTAGGTAGTTCTTGTTTTGTTACCTTTGCATTACATTCAAAGAAACTTCATTGGGTTTGTTGGGTTTTTTTAAAATCTATTTAAGTATCCCAATGATGGCAATTAGCATTATAGGAGTCACTATTTTAAAACAGCCAAGTTTATTCCCAAAAAGGATGCCAGCACAACTTAGCCCTTACTAAAAAAGGTATTAATAGTCATAATATTTGCGGGTGCTTGTGTTTTTCTAATAGTTGGAGGCTTTTCCTGGCTTTTAAAAGGACTTGGATTCCTTGCTAACTTTACTGGAGGGTATGTTTTAAAAGCAGTTGGGTCAGTTCTTGGAGAGGAACAGTAGCCTTGCTAACTACTTGTTGGTTATTCCGACAGAGTGGAAGAAGATATAATCTGTTCCTGAAGCGACGTCTCAGGGTAAACCAGTGAGGAATGATACTGCAAGTGGCTTGGATGGCTGCAGTAATGACATGCTTCACTGTGTGATGCTTTTCGTTAACTGAGAGCAAAGTTCACCATTATAAATACTCTGTGCTTTCTCACAGGACTTTTTCATATGCATCCCTTCATGTTTTAAGAGGGAAAAGACAGAGATACAACCCTTTGAATTATTCTCGTCTTAGACAAATGCACTTTTGCTTATGGGTGTGGTTAAAAAACCCAACACCATTCTTCCTT
The DNA here is from genome assembly GCA_009867235.2 of Psittacus erithacus. NCBI lineage: Eukaryota > Metazoa > Chordata > Aves > Psittaciformes > Psittacidae > Psittacus > Psittacus erithacus. Next base: position 21,628 of record WYDI02032245.1, read on the forward strand.
AGCATGGAGTTAAATTTAGACCAGAGTATTAGCTTCTATGGAGAGCACTTCATATGAACTTTTAGTCTTCTAAACAATTTGGTAGAGCTGAATACTGATCTGATAATAAATAATACTACCTAATATTAACTTCCCTACGAGGGAGAGATACTAGTCTTTTACTAGCTTAACATTAATTGCTGTCGCCTAATTGGTGAAAGAGATGAATGTTATTATGACATTCTGGCATGCTGATAAATGAAAACATGGTCTTTAATAGATCAATTAAAATACTAATTGCACTGTTGCACTGACAGCTTTTATTAGGTTCTTTTATTTTTTTCCCCAATAAAGTAAATAGCTTTGAAACGTTACCCCTGTATTTTGTGTGCTGTTTTCATATGTGGTCATTGCTGGGACATATTTCTCTGTGGTGGTTGATTTGGTGGATCTCGTGATGTAGAAGAACATGCATGGAATTGACTTTTTGCTACCTGCTTTGAGTTGATAAACTATGTTTTAACTGGCTCTTGTGTAGAGTGGTGTTCTAACTAACTGCAGGAAAAAACAATCATGCTGTAAAATAACACTTGTCTTGATCATTTATGACAAGGAAATAAATGTTCACAAGTATGGCTACACTAGTGTATGTTCATTCTTCATACGCTAGTAACTTACATGTAGTGTTTGTGGATATGAGCAATCAGTGATGAAATAATTACAACTGGATAAGCCCTTGCTAAAACTTGCCCAAGTGTGTATCTTCAGCTGTGAAGGAACTGAAGAATTAAGGCAATTTGGGGAAATTTCTTTGTCTTCTGTTATATTTTTAGAACAACAGCAATGCTTGTTTTTTTTAATCAGATGCCTATATCTTCTACAGATTGATAAAAGACATCAAAGCAAAGATTCTATTTTCTTCAGGGACGGTGTCAGGAGAATTGATTTTGTTCTCTCCTATGTGGATGATCTTAATAAGGAATGGGAAAAAAAGTTGGTAAGTATCTCTTTTTGACATCCTTTTAGTTCTTATCTATTATAACCTGAATATCGATTGCTAAGCCTTTCAAATAACTACACTCAGCTGGAATAGAACTTAGCTAAAAATTTTATAGTTGTGTGAAAAGCCATTTCACGTACTGAAATTCCTGTGAAATTTACTGTTGTATGTCAGGACCCAATTTTATTCCATTTCTGGGGCTTCATTTATAGACCTGATCACTCTCCATTATTAGGCTGGGCAATATATTATACAATCAGTGCAAAGTAATGCAAACTATTTTGCTTTCTCCATTTAACAGTCTTAGAGTTACCTGTGGCTTTGGTGAAATACTTGTGGACACTGTTAAACCTGGTTTCTTCTAAATAAGCAAAGCATTATCCAAAAGAGATTCAACAATAACTTTTTTCCACCCATCCTTTGACTTCAGTTAGAGCAGAAATAGATTCCTAGAGCCAAGAATTAAAGCAGTTTTCCTTTTAAGACTTGTTTTTATTTTTTAATATATATTCTGAATAAAACAAATACAGCGCCTCATCTTGGAGCTTTTCTCTGTGCTTGACTTGTTCTCTATGTGTGTGTATTCATTCTTCTACAGGAGTCTGAAAAGTGGCTTTGATAGGAGACCTCCTATGTAACAGAGCACGAAGTACAAGCTTTCTCTAATGTGCCAGTCAGTGATTATCCCTAGGCTTTTCAACAAGACCCAGTAGGTCCACCAGACTCAGTAAATGACATAGATTTGTTCCTAATTCACGCCAACTTTTGAGGTCTGATTAGACTAACATGTAAATTCAAGCTATTTAAAACATCTAGTGCTATGCGATGCAGTCAGGACAAGGTTCCATTTACAAGCTGGTCTCTCCAAGAGGTTCTTCTAAAGTTTTATCATATAAAAAAAAAAAAGGGGGGGGGGAGGCAGAACAAAAAACCCCATAAATCTGATGTCATCATATTATTCTGAAAGATAAAGATATCTGAATATAACTATTAATACCAAGGCATATGACAAAATCATGATCAAAACTACAGATCTGTGAAGCAAGGAATATTTCTTATCTATATCTTGTCATAGTAAAATGTTTCATAATAAAAAAATTATCATTTCCGTTGAACAAAAAATGTGAAATAAGGCTGATTACTACTCTCATACTTTTATGAAGGAAATACTGCTTTCATTAAGGACTGACGCTGTCTATATTTGCATCCAAATATCATAGAATTATAGAATCCCAGAATAGTTTGGGTTGGAAGGGACCTTAAAGCTCATCCATTTCCAATCCCCTGCCATGGGCAGGGACACCTTCCACTAGACCAGGTTGCTCCAAGCCCTGTCCAGCCTGGCTTTGAACACTGCCATGGGTGGGGCAGCCAGTGATCCAGTGTCAACAGCCCCTGCATCTTAGGTTTTTTACCTTAAAAAAACAGCAATCCATCGTCCTCTGTGGTGCTTTTCCCAGTTTAAGCATCCCACAGTTTTGCTCAGCTATCACTGTGCAGGGGACTTGTTTGGGAGAACAGGGTTATGTTCTGGCTACGGCACAGTAGGTTTATATAAAGGCATATTTTTCCAAACTTACACTGACTCTGTTCAGGTGTAATCCTAGCTAAATTGTTTTTTTCTCTCATAAAGCAAAACGTCTTTAAAAAAGAAGGGGGATGAGATGGCTCAAGTGTAGAGAGAAGAAAGATATCCATGCAAAATATGTGAAAGCAACTCTTAAAATAAACTTTTCCATTAGTCATACTCAAATAACAGGAGGAGAGAAATGGAGACTATTTAGGTAATGTTTCAAGTGGGAAGGAAAAAGAGCCAGATGCTCAGTCTAGTCACTTGTTCATATTGTGTGCAGCAATCTCCTCTCATTGCTTTAAGGGTCATTAGGGGGTGGCAGAAATTTTTGCCAGACCAGAGGCCATGTAAATGGGTGTCATTATTGACCAAAGGATTCATGCAGGAAAGAACTCAAGAGTTAGTAACTAATATTGGAGTTTCTTTTTGAGGTAAAAATGCACTTAGGTAGGAAGAAATACCTGTCTTGTAAAAGGCTTGAACATCTGCATTGAGTGTTGCGAGATTTAATTCTGTATGTCTATTACTCAACTGAAGAGTTTGTGGCCCTGTGGGAAGAAGATGTTTGGCGTGTGGCCCTGTAGGCTAGCTCTGTGGTCACAGAACCAGCAGACGTGAAGATGGCAGTGTTGTAGCACACCACTTTTTACACAGTTCCTGGGGAATCTGCTAAGAAAATTAAATTCATATTTCTGTCCAGCATAGACCTTTACACAATGAATATGCCCATAACTTAGCATAGACTTCTTAGCATGGAAGTACTGTGCCATTGTCTTTGTGGGAATATAATTTAATTATTGATGCTCTGCAGCCTTTGGAATTTGTCTGACAATACTGTACTTGCTATTGCACAGTCACCGCAGGGAAGAATGTGGCTTCTTTTACTGTAGTACAATGATACAGCAAAATGGAGTAGCTAAGAATAGAAATGTTATTTCTCTTTCTATGAACATTTGTGACAAGGGGTTTTGTTTCCTTGTCTCAAGGAAACAGCTTTATTTTGCCTAAGAAAAGGGTGAATAAATTCTTTGTGTGTTTCAACATAGTCCTGATGCAGATGTAAGAGGCAGCATGTTCATTTTCTCCCTTAGCTTCATGCACAACAGATGCGTTAATTGATATTCCCCAGAAACTTTCCAGCTTAAACTTTTTTGAACCTGCCTTCTGTAAGCTACATGACTAAATCCTAACCACAGAGTCTCTGTAAGAAAAAATTAGGATAACATTGTTGTGAGACAATACTTGATATTTTTCCTCAAAGCCTTCAGCAGATAAGTGGGAATATTTTACCCACATATGATGGAAAAATAAATACAACTTTAAAAAATATCTAACAAATGATTTGTGTATTACCAGGACATGATCTTTTTTGTCCATAAGTATATTTCTTCACAAGAAAATCCATAGCATTAGGCAGAAGGTGTTTCTATCCATGTCAGGGAGTTTGGGACTGTTCTTTGATTCTCTTATCTCTGGGATCTCTGTGCAAAGTCACTTGTTCTTATGTTAACTGGAAGCAAAGTCCCCCTATCCCAGTGGGGCTTGGAGATACAGAAAGAAATTTTATCTAGTTTCCTCCCAGTTGTCATCTCCTTAGGCAGAAACTTCTGCTTTCTTACAGCCACCAGATAGCCCAAATGTAGAGAGCCAGGGGCAGTAAAAAGGCTGTGTCCCCAGGTCTGCGGGAGCAGCTGAAAACAGGGCTTGGTCCAAAGCAGGTGCCTCTCCGTGCTGCTTTAAGGATTGTGTTTGGCATCTCCCAAGCTTTGGATGGCACACGGAGCACCTTCGCAAGCCATGAGACAACAAGGGGGTTTTCCTAACAGATTCCATCTCCCCCGAAATGGTCTTGCCTGGGGGCTGGTGGGCAGCCTGGGTTCAACCCAAGCCCCTCTGTGCTAGTCTTGTGAAGTGGATTGGGTTTTCTCAGGGCACAGCCAGGGGCAGAGTTCTCGTGCACTTTACGGTAGCATGGGATTGTTCCTAAAGCTGTGTTTGTTTCCCAATATCCTACATGTGACTGCAGTTAGAATCAGCCCCAGCATCCTGAGACTTTTGTAAGCTTGGTGCTCCCTGCTTAAAGAGGAAAAGGACTTTGATTAAGGACTAGTATGTCATAAGCTTAAAATTATTTTATTCTTCTGTTTATTGATTGTTGTTACTAGCAGTAACAACATTATTATCAAGAAGCAGGTTTATAACAGTTGTCTATCTTCCTTAGGTACCTAATCATGCAGAGTTGCATCTGCACGGGACATGAGAGTGCTGCTGGACTTTGTATCTGGCTTTCTTAATCTTATCAGGATGGTTCATTATAGCAAAGCATGCATTAGATGGTAAAATTACTCAGTATGAGTATGTGGGATATCCACAGTGGTGTTGAGAGAGGTGAATGATCTACCAGCCTCTCTTCTGTATAGGTCACAGAAGTCTCAGGAGATACAGTTTCAGTTTTTTACAGGTGCTTTGGAGAGGTTTAAGAAATGTACTTAAACAAGGTGTGAGTTATTAGCCCACTGTTACTGGGCTAATAACGTGATTTACTTATGGTGTTTCCCTGTTTCCTCTGTGACTGTAGAGTGGTGTCTGTAGTGGTGTCACAAAGAGATGTACCAGATCTGGCTTTTCGGGTTTGGGACAGTAAGGTTAAAATTCTTATATGTGCATACTAAAACAGCACAGGTCCAAGCATACATTTTGTCCATTCTAAGCCACTGATGATGATACGAAGAAATAAAGTACTTGGCAAGAAAAAGGGGAGCATCAGGGTTTTTTTGCAGCAGATTGATTTCCTTTTAAAGGTGGTTCTTTTCAAGTGACTGGAAAGGCCAGTACATTCTCAGGGAGTTCAGAGAAGGTGGCTTATTGTAGGAGAGCAAGGTGGTAAAAGGCATCATTAAGACAGCTGTGATTTATCACACTAAGTGTCTAATAAAGAAAGGTAAGATGGGGCCTGGCTCTTGGCCTCTGTCTGTGGTTAAGCTGCAGTGCTGAAGGAGGAGCTAGCTAGGGTCTCCAGGGGCAGAGAAGCCCCTGAGATGGATCTCTTGGCTCTCCTCCAGTGTTTGCTACAGAAAGAACACATGACAGCGTGCTTTGATCAGAGAAAATGTAATCCAGAATAGCACAGAGCTTTGGGTACCAGGCTTGAATGTCAGCTCTTTTATATTCCCTTTCAAATGGAATCATAAATCCCATTTTGGCTATATTGTTCTCTATTAGATCAGCCTGTCAGCAAATGAGTTCTCTGGTGTGGTTATACACAGGTGCAGGCAGGCTTTTGGGGATATATTAATTAAAAAATAGTGAATGGAATTGCATTTGCTCCCTGCATGTGCTAGAACTCAGTTATTATATTTGCAAGTTTATCTAGGCCAGTGTTTAATATCTAGTAATGTTTGGCAAAATTGCACGTGACAAGTAAAAATGCGAGGCCGCTAACATGGGAAAACACATCAATGCATCTTAAGATAGATTTGAAGTCCCTTAAAGCTATTCTTCAGTCCGTATTAATTTATCTGAGTAGTTCATGCAAACTGTAATGCAAATAGGGCAGCTTGCTCTTCACACACACACACAGGAGATTGGCTGAAAGGTGTGGTAGTTTGTGGTTTTTGAAGTATGCTTGAAAAATGTCATTTAAGACCTTTCAATGGAGAAAACATCACACAGCATTGCAAGTTTTAGCTAGAAATAAATTGGGAGTTAGCTAGTGCATTCTAGAGGGTCTGGGGCTCAATATTTAGCATAACTTGTCATTATTCTGGCAGCTCTTCAGCAAATTTTATAGAATTAAAAGGAAATTAATTCAGTCTCCCAAGAGGAGCAACAGTTCTATAGGGAAGGAGGAGAAGCAAATGTTCTTAAGTAAAAACACCACCTTGGAATACTGGGCAATATGCAGAGTTCAAGAAGAGTCTTAAACTGGCAGAGGTCCCACAGCCATCATGCTCTGCCGTGGGCAGGTTTATTTGTCTGTCCCTGAACTCTATGATGCCTTTATGCAAGCTAAGCATATGCAAGCTTACACGTGATGCTTTGTTAGTCTTATCTAGTTCTGCAGTTACGTTGTTTGTGGAACACTCTGAATTGTCTGTAATCAGTATCTGAACATCTGTATCAGGCATGATTGGTTATTAAACCGGTAAATAGATGGCCCTGTAAAGGGTCAGCCTTCCATGTGCTTCTAGAGTTTTTCTTTTCATCTAGTTTTAACTTCTCTTAGAAGTAGAGCTAAACTTTAGCAATAACACAACATCACCACCCTCCCAAAGAGTTAGAAATACTCAAGACCATGACTTCATTTACTTCTCTGGTTAATAAGACTGCAGAGTTTATGAGCCTATTCTTAACAAGCTGGTTTCTGTTACTAGTCAGTGCAGTTCCTGACATGTTGCCACCACTAGTCTGGCCTTGGCTCAGAAGTGGCCCTGTATGCATCAGATGGGTTTCGTCTGTTGGTCTGCTTTCCTTTACAAAGGTCTCATAGCATTAAGGGGTTGTCAGTTAGGAGGAGTGAAACTCGGTGGGGTTACCAGTAAGTGATCAGTTAGTTGCTAACTTCATCACTTAGTAAAGTGTGTTTATTTCTCTTCAGGAAAGAAGAAAAGAATTTGAGAGCAATCTGCAAAAGGCTGGTCTGGAATTAGAAACAGAAGACAAGAAGGTAAAAAAAAAAAACAAACCCCAAAAACCACCCAGAATAAGTGTATGTGTGGAGGTGTGAACTTAGGACCAAAGAAATAGAGCTGCAAATCCGCAATGATCATAAACCACTTTCTTTCTTTGAAAAAAATAATCAAGAATCCTTAATGCTAATTCTGTCTGTATTTGGATCCAAATATCATAGAATCCCAGACTGGTTTGAGTTGGAAGGGACCTTAAAGCTCATCCAGTTCCAACTCCTACTGTGGGCAGGGCCACCTTCCACTAGACCAGGTTGCTCAAAGTCCCATCCAGCCTGCCCTTGAACACTGCCAGGGATGGGGCAGCCACAGCTTCTCTGGGCAACCTGTGCCAGGGCCTCAGCACCCTCACAGGGAAGAGCTTCTGCCTAAGAGCTCATCTCAGTTTCCCCTCTGTCAGGTTAAAGCCATTCCCCTTGTTCTGTCCCTACAGGCCCTTGTCAAAAGCCCCTCTCCAGATTTCTTGTCAGCCCTTTACTTGTTATAAATACTTACTGTAAAGTATTCTAATGGATTTCAGTGGAGCGTGACTAATTAGGTGATAAAAAGCTTCATGTGTTTATTTGAACTGTTCATAACAATTCATGAGGAAGTGATGGCTTTTGGTTTCATAACAAAAAGAAAGCAGTTCCAAACTGGCTGTGACTTCGCTTAAACTTGTGTAAATAGGAAGTGTGCTCACAGCTAGATTTAATCCCACCTAACAACATGTTTGGAAGTCAGAGAAGGAATTACTGTGTGCCCACTGGTTGTTATAATTGTGAGGAAGGACCCCGATGTAACAACTTGAGGGTGTTTGATTTGCGTTACTGATTTATTTAATAACTGGAGAACCCAGGATGCTGACATCAAGCAGCACACCTTTCTGTCTGCCTGACCAAGTGGTGCAAATCTCTTGCTGAAGTTTGGACTCCAACATCTGTAGGCTGGGATTCATTGAGCAACATCTCAGAATGCCTTCTGATTGCCATTTTCCCCTGTGTATGCAGCAGAACACTAATAGTACATACACTGTTGGGTGAGGCCTGTGATAAAATTCTTCCTTATCATAGTGTGAAGTTGTAATAGATCTTAGCTCTGGTTGGTAACTCCTTTTGGCAAAGGGTTTTGTGTGTTCTGCTCCAGTGTATGGCAACTGGCTGTCCAGGAGAGAGGACCTCACTGCTGGATGCATGGGATGCCCTGCACAGCAAATCCCTGCATTTCCAATGCACTCCAAGTGGAATCAAGAGTTTGCAGGCAGTGTACAAGATTAGTGTAGTTTGAAGAGCCTTTGTGTGCTTTTAGTAATGCAAGAATTATCTTTATGAAGAAGTAATCACTGGGGTAAAGTTTTCAGTTAAATATTTATCAAAACAGTCCCATTCTTCCCCTTCTCCCCCCACCCCCCATTTTTTTAGAGGTCTCAAAAATGTGTAAAAGGCAATAAATTTTGTGTAACAACTGTTCTTCTAAATCTTGCATATTACCCAGTTTAGTCAGATGTCTGATTTAACTTCCCTGGGGCAGGAATCTGAAGATGGCAAGATTTATTTTGTGAAGATCCATGCCCCGTGGGAGGTTCTGATCACATATGCAGAAGTGCTGAACATCAAAGTTCCCATCAAGGAAAATGACATTCCCTCAATGGTGGAGAACCCTCTGGACTGTATGCTTGCACCACTCAGGCTTCCTGAGAAGGTGATGCACCCTGAACCGGATTATTTCACAGCACCATTCAGCAAGGATAAGCAGGAGCTGTACCTCATTAACGATGAGAACACTTTCTTTTCACCGTCCATGAGAAACAGAATAGTATGTATGGTATTTGCTTATTTCTATTTACATTTAGATTTACATGGTCCTGTTGCAATATTCATAGTATCCCAGATGGGTTTGGGTTGGAAGTGACCTTAAAGCTCATCCAGTTCCAACCCCCTGCCATGGGCAGGGACACCTTCCACTAGACCAGGTTGCTCCAAGCCCTGTCCAACCTGGCCTTGAACACTGCCAGGGATGGGGCAAGCAAGGAAGGAGTATATAAACTGGATATCTGTGGATAAATATGAGGAAGCTTTGGTGCCTGTGCATCTTAGAAATTGGGAATAGTATTTGTTGGAATGGATCTTGTAGATAACTGCAAGGCAGGCATGCCCTCAGTGGTCTTGTATGGGGTACGGCCTTCTGGAGGAACACTTCCTGCCTTTGTATGTTGTTCCTGCAGGTTATAGAGAGTGCACAGCCATTACAGGTTTCTCTTATATGGCCTTTAAGCAGGAAAGGTCTGAAATGCTTGTGTTTGAATCTCAGGTGAATTACATCCTTACACGTTGCCCATATGGAACAGAAGAAGGCAAGAAGAAATTTGGAATTAAGAGACTACTAAATAATGGCACCTACTCAGCTGCATATCCTCTTCATGATGTAAGCATTCATAGCTTTCTGCTTCCTTGAGCATTTCCCAGTGTTTTTACTTTCACCTACTGTGACATTTGTTTTTTCCAGCAAAAGTGAAAATGTGCCTTCCATTTGTGCCAGTAATTAATTCTGTTTCATAACACACAAGTCCTACCTGCCAGCCCTACTATTAGCCTTTTATGTGCTTGCAATGTTTCTTCCTGTGGATGAGTTTCTAGGATATACTCATGTGTCAGTCATATAATTTGAGACACTTATTCTGTACTATATTCCTGTAGCATCTGCGCTACAGATGATTAAATAGTACATTAGAAGAATTACCACAAGGAATGACTCTATTGTAAATACAAGCACACACTGGGGTTGCACACTAGTGCAGGTTGGTGTTTAGTTTTGCTGTAGAGACATGTGGATTTAGCTCTGAAATCCCTTAGAAAAATCAAGACAGAGTTGGGCTACTGTATTCTATGTTAGGAGTTTTTTCTGTTTCTTTTTTTTCTTTCAAAATGTTGTGTTGATTACATCTTAAATTCTCCTTAAGTTAGTTCAGATTTGTCAGAATGCCTTAGGGAACTTGAGTTATCTGCCACAAGATATTTTTAAATACTTCATGTGGATTTATGCTTTTAAATGTTTCTAAATATTTCTTCCTCCCTTAGAATATGAAAAGAAATGGGTGAATGGATGGAATCTTTTAGGTTTTCTGGCAGAAAGTTTAGCTGATGAGAGTCTACACTGTAGAAGAACAGTTTAGGCTGGGAAGTACTTTATACTATTGCACTCCTAAAGCCACAGATTACAAAAAGCAGTTGTACAAGAATCTCTTCTTTACAAGTACAGCCAACCTTCAATGCTAAGAAATCATATGACAAAAAAATCCCCAAATCCTAAGACAACTAGATAGCTATTTAACTTTTAAAGTTTTTTTAAATGTGAACTTTAGGGCGTTTAAACTTCTTGATTTCTATTTAGAAACTGCTTTTCATGCTTCTTTTTGTGATTTAGAGACATGCAGAAAAAGAGGAAAACCAAGATCACAAATCAAGTATTTGACATAACCAAATATTTCTGAAGGCAGAATTGTATAGCACAATATAAAATTGCAAGAGCTGTCAGAAACTGGTTATTTTGTGCTATTTAATTTCTAGGAAACTGATGAAGCTCCACATCTCATTTAGTATTTTACACATGGATGGATGATAGTGATGAACACCACGCAGTTAGCGTCAGAATTGCAGTTTGCATGTCCTCGCCTTAGAGCTACAGCGTGGAGGACATGATACTACTATGGCTGGACACAGCATTTTAATTTATAACCCCTAGTTTCCATCTCTCAGTGAAATGCTTTTGGCTGTTCTTTTTAAAGTGAGACTAAAGTACAGAGAACAGGATATAAATTTGCACTATTTTCAATCAAGTTGAGTAAAACAGTGATTTTCTACTTTAGAGATGCTAGAACTTCAACATATGTTTATGCTACACCAGTGTAAAAAACCAAATGATTAAATGCAGTAATCTACCAGTGCAAATGAGTGCGTTGTACCAAGACAACACTGGTGTACTGTAACGTGAGGTGATTACAGTCCAGGCTGATGTGATCATAGCACCATAGAATGGTTTGGGTTGGACGGGACCTTGAAGCTCATCCAGTTCCAAGCCCCTGCCATGGACAGGGACACCTTCCACTAGACCAGGTTGCTCCAAGACCCTTCCAGCCTGGCCTTGAACACTGCCAGGGATGGGGCAGCCACAGCTTCTCTGGGCAGCCTGTGCCAGCACCTCACCACCCTCACAGGGAAGAACTTCTTCCCAATATCTGATCTCAGTCTCCCCTCTGTGAGTTTAAAGTCATTCCTCCTTGTCCTGTTCCCTACAGGCCCTTGTCAAAAGTCTGTCTCCAGATTTCTTGTAGACCCCCTTCAGGTACTGAAAAGCTGGTCTAAGGTCCCCCCCAGAGCCTTTTCTTCTCCAGATAAATATACTAAGACTCATAGATGTTCTTTGTAAATATGTATTATCTTAAAACAGGTATAAAAATGATTCTACTGCAAGTGGAGTGCTAAGTTTGAATTTCAAATGAGTTTAATGTGCATTGTCCTAAGAGGTCTGCATCATCATTAACATTTGTTTCTTTCAGTGTAGTCTTTGAGTCTGTCAATGAGGTATTTTGCTTCACTCTGATTTACTCGCAGTGCCAGTACTGGAAAAAGGCAAATGATCCAAACTGTGACAATGAGAGGTACACACTGTACATGGAGTGGGCTCGTTTCTTGCGGTTCTACAAAGAACAGCCTTTGGACCTCATCAGGTAAAATACTGCCCGTGTTTTATTATATTGACTTGGTTTTCACTGTAATACGAGCATTCATTTGTACCTGGATCCTGCTGAGACCTCTTTACTGCTTTTAAAGATCCAGTGAGAACTGGATACTTAAGTGGGCACTAGGTCCTTGGAGGACACAACACAGGTTTTTACTAATGACTGGAAAAGTGCTCTATCTCAAATGAAGTCTCTTTGAATCTAGCCAGTGCTCCTGGGGTCAGGTATATTACAGGTACTTCAGCTGTGTAGAGGAACACGTATCATAGAATCCTAATATGGTTTGGGTTGGAAGGGACCTTAAAGCTCATCCAGTTCCAAGCCCCTGACATGGGTAGGGACACCTTTCACTAGACCAGGTTGCTCCAAGCCCCATCCAACCTGGTCTTGAACATTTCCAGGGATGGGGCAGCCACAGCTTCTCTGGGCAACCTGTGCCAGTGCTTCACCACCCTCACAGGGAAGAACTTCCCAAGATCTCATCTCAATCTCCCCTCTGCCAGGCTAAAGCCATTCCCCCTTGTTCTGCCCCTACAGGCCCTCGTCAAAAGCCGCTCTCTAGATTTCTTGTAGTCCCCCTTTAGGTACTGGATATATGTAAAATACCTTGCATTTTACAATCTATATCTGCCACAGTTTTTAAGGATTGATTAGAAATTTTAAGAGAGACTTGAAAAAGCACTGATAAAATCATTTCTGAACCTTGACTCTGAATTGAGCACTAAACACAGATTGAAACTAATCCAAGATCACTTTGATTCAGCTCATATGAACAGGTTACAGTTGCCCCATTTGTAACATAACTAATTGTGTTTCTGTGAATTACTCATTCAGTTTAACCACATGATCAGAGCTGTTGTGCTCACTTTCATTGGTATAACTCCTTAGAAAATCAAAAAATCTTCATTTACATTATCCTGTGGGGAGGAGAAAGAGGGGAAAAAAAAAAAAAAAAGGCCATGTATTTTGCTCATTCAGCTTGGATAACTTCCCCTAGCTTCAAATGTCCTTTTTCCAGTGTACATGGAAGCACTGACTCTTCTGTTCAATGATAATTTTGCCGAGTGCTTCCTTTTGACTCTGGCCAGTTTTCTTTATAGCATGTTTAAACTTTGCTTTGTATTCCTGTTAATTGCGGGTTTTTTTGTATTCAGGAAGTATTATGGTGAGAAGATTGGAATCTATTTTGCCTGGCTAGGATTTTACACAGAGATGTTATTCCTTGCAGCAGTTGTTGGCTTGATCTGTTTTCTTTATGGCTTGTTTACAATGGATGAAAATATGAGCAGGTGAGTGTAATGTTGAAAATCTGGGCTTATGATGGGCAAAGCAGTATGAAAGAGTTGCTCCTGCAGAATAACAGGCAGTAATTTTAAAGTTTGTCAGAGCAAACAGATTTGTTCTTCAGCTCTCTTACTGACTGAAATGGTGGTGGACAGCTAAAGCAGAACTTGTGGCTATTATTTAGTAAGATTCAGATTTCCACTTGTAGGTGAAAAGCAATGTTTTTATTGACGTTTGGCTATAGTTTTTTATATCAGAGTACCCGCAGTAGAGTCCTAAAAGTAGCACTGACATCTCTCAGAATTGTTTCAAGTGTTTATTGCTGCCTTAAGCTTTTCTATTTTAGTCTGTCTTGCAGAGTAGTCTGTTGACCTTCCTGTGTAGGTCATCATTTGTACGAACTCCCGAACGCATGAATACAGGACAGGTCAGCAGTGTTCTCCCCTCAATGAAGGATCCAGTATCTTGGGAGTCAGAGTTTGCTGCTTATTTAAATAAGCATTGCATTTGTTTCTTCAAGGGTCCCAAGAGTTATTGCTTTCAGGGATTTTGGGGGGGTGGATGGATGGGGTGAGGAGAAGAAGGTTGACATTTTATTGCTTATTTTTTTTTATAAGAAAGCGTCAAAGAAATGTTTGAATTCTAATCATAAAAGATAAGTAGCATATTCAAATTCCCATCCATTCTATTGAATTATGGCATTTTCAGACTTACATTATACCTAGATTAAGAATTCTTCCGGGAATACTGCTATGCATGTTCAGGTTTCTCTGAATACTGAAGGACTACCATGGAATTGGAAACTTTGCCTACTGGGGTAGTTAAATTGAAGTAGCAAATGTTACTGTAGATAGCAAAGATGAATTAACACCTCTGCTTATAGAAAAGGCATTTTGAATGGATTGCTAACCAGATGAGAAATGACATGATTGGTATCTCACCTGCAAGCAGTGTGTGTGTGCAGTACAGCTCCTTTCAGAAGTGTGATCCATTGCTGATGGAACCAGAAAGCTCATGCCAAGTGAATTGCTAGTTTTCCTTCTTGTAGCAGCTGCTACACTGCTTGGCCTGCTGTGATCAGCCACGCTAGTGAATGTGACAAGACTTGCATTCTTCTCTGGGAAGCTGCAAATGCTGAACTTTGAACAAAGGAAGCTCTTAAATTATTTACTTTTAGATCAGTTTCCTATAGCAGCTCTTCAAATGCTATCAAAACGGATACTGTGTAATGTTTTTCTCCTCAGCAAAGAAATCTGTGACCCTGCAATTGGAGGAGAGATCATCATGTGCCCTCTTTGTGACCGAGAGTGTGAGTACTGGAGACTGAACACCACCTGTGAGTCCTCAGAGGTCTGTATTTGGTTCTACAGTCACTTGCCATTTTTTTTTCACACTGAAAACTGGTTCAGACCTGACTTGTTCCTGTGTATTCTGTTGCAGTATTCCCATTTGTTTGACAACGTGGCCACTCTGTTTTTTGCCATTTTCATGGGCATATGGGGTGAGTACATTTGATAGATTTTATGTCGAGCAATAAGGAGATCTTGGCCAAACTGCTGAGGAGCACAGGAAGTGAGAAGAAGGGGAATAACAGCTTCAATATCCTGCTTCAGATGCAGAAGTGATACAAGTGAAAATAATTTAAGGTGACACAGGGTTTAGACTTAAAAATCCCCAAACAGAATCCATTAGATATCTAGGATATCATAAGCATTCCATACTCCTTTGTTTGTTTCCTTTGTAACCTAGGATAGAATGGTCCAGCTTTATACAGTCCTTGTAAGCATCCCCTCTGCTCAGCCCTGCATGTTAGAAGTGTCCTCGTGAGGGAGTAGAGGGCTTCTATGTCCTTCCACTGGATGGTGGTCCAGCACTACTGCTTCATTAGCAACACTCGTACACTGAGAATTAGCTGGCTTCTACTCCAGTTAAGTTCATACATTACAGTATGTTTTGATGATACAGACATAGGTGGCTTTCCTGCCTCTCTATAAGCAGTTTCACAGCAAGTGATAACTTGTTTAGACTTGAAGATTGTATTTTCTTGAATTCAAGGCCAGGCTAGATATATTTCTGTGCAACCTGATCTAGTTGAAGATATCCCTGCTCATTGTAGGGGCGTTGGACTACATGACCTCTGAAAGTCCTTTCCAGCCAAAACTATTTTATGATTCTGTGTTCTTTTCTTAAACTCTGTGAAGGTTTATAAATGCAGGATAGTGTAGTTAATGTTTCTTACTTCCTTAAATACCTTGTCTCCCGTTTCATACTGTCTGTTGAAATATAATTATATCTTCAATTTGAATATAGATACTTCATTAACACACAACGATCTCTATGTGCAAATAGAAAAAAAAAAATCTCTGCTTATTTGTTATTGAAGGATCCAGCCACATTTTGCATAGAGAATTCTCAAAAAAAAAACCAAAACAAAAACCAACCAAACAAACAAAAAAAGCCACAAAAAAAAAACCCAGAACAGAAAACACAAATCAAACAACAGAATAAGCTGTTGTGTGGTTGTTTTACTAAACTTTGCTTGGTTTTAACCACAAGCATTTGAGTGATGTGGATTAGTTCAGAAAGTACCAGCAAAAGAGTTGAGAACTGCAGAAGATAAGCTTTCCTGTGTTTGTGTAAACCATAAAGCCTCTCCAGGTCAAATAAGAACGGTCAGATTACAAGAGGTTTACATTTTAAAGTAGTTTATAGAGGGCTTTTAAAATGTTATACAATATTATAACTTTTATAGTTGTTTATATATGAAATCAGTTCCCTCTAGTGTCTTAAAATTGCTTAAGCCAGCCTCACCCTTGGAGCATATGAAAAGCATCAGACATTCACAGTCTTTAAAATGACCATGATATCAAATAATAAGCAAAAAGCAACAGAAATCTTCGAACATGATACTTGAAAACATTCTACTTATTTGTAATAGTTATTCATATGTTGCAGGCTTATGCACAAGCAATTAGTTGAATTATCACATCCCTTTGATAATTCCATGTTGCTATTTGCATATGTAATGTAGTTAAACTGTAATTGAACATGGTGAATGAACATCATAAACATGGAAGTACCTGTGTCCTGTCTTGGCATTTTTCTTATCATCCACTTCTGGAATTCTGTTAGCTAATGAATTACTTAATCCATATTATGGTCTTAGCTGTGACCTTCAATAGGTAGTCAGTAAAAATAGAAGGGTCGCATTGTGAGACCACTGAATAGAAGCTTGTGGAGAAATAGCTTTAACTTAGTTTATGAACTTGTTGCCTTCTCCTTTAACTGTATTTTAACATTTCCAAACTGCAGTTACACTGTTCTTGGAGTTTTGGAAGAGACGGCAAGCTAGACTGAAATATGAGTGGGATTTGGTTGATTTTGAAGAGGAACAGCAACAACTCCAGCTGAGGCCTGAGTATGAGGCAAAATGTACCCAAAAGAAGAAGAATCCGGTTACTCAGGTAGGGAGTGTGTTGGGTTGACATACACACAGATTCAGTTGTGTGGTGGCAGTTTGCTTACATGTGAGTTGTGTCCCAGGAACAAGTTTGTATCTTACAGCTAGGTAAAGATTTGTGAGACACACAGGCAATGCTACCTTCATCTTGGAGCAGGGCAGGCCCTCAGCTACTGCATCCCCAGAAAGCAATGCTTGTGACAGCAGGAGGTTTGGCTGAAGTGTGGAGAATGTGATGCCAACCTCACCCTTCCTAAACACAGTGGATCGCATCAAAGCAGAATTTGCCTCTGGTGTGCATGTATAACTTTCATTAGTTCTCCTCTCTTGATTTTAATTTCTACTGAAAACCAATTTTAGGAAGAAATTCTTTACTGTTGAGGGTGGTGAGTTGCTGACACAGGTTGTGGCTGCCCCATCCCTGGCAGTGTTCAAGGCCAGGTTGGACAGGGCCTGGACCAACCTGGTTTAGTGGAAGGTGTCCCTGCTCATGGCAGGGGGTTGAAACTGGATAAGCTTTAAGGTCCCTTCCAACTCAAACCATTCAGGTTCTGTGATGTATTAAATCAGGAATACAGAAGCAAAGTTTATAATTTTCACTTGGCGAACACTATATTTACAGTGTCCTTCATGTTTCAAGGTAGCAGTCTCTGAAATCTTCATGCTTTTAAAAGGACTCTTTCTCATCCCTACACCACATAGGAAGAAGCAGCCATCTTGATCTAAAGATACATAGGTGGCACTAGCTGTGGTTTTGCTTCTCATTTAACCCCTTTGTCTGAGGAACACTGGAGAAAGAGGGGTTACTAAAGCTCTTTGAAATCTAATTGAGATGCAATTAAGTACACTCTTTAACTCTGTTAAATGCTCTATATAAATGGTTGTCTTCATTTATATTTAATTTAGGTGGGAGTTACTGGACAAATTCAGGGATCAGATGATCGTATTCCAGTACAACATCTACCACCTCAATTTGACCTATTTTTAAATCAGCATTCCTCTTCCTAGAATTGCATATAAATAACTTCTTTTCACTAGATCAAGTGAAGTCATAGGTGTACTTAGAGAACAAGTCTTCAGACAAGAAACAGAAGCTTAGAGCATGTGAAGTATCATTGCTATATAAACAGTAGCCCTGTCTTTCAGGGCTTGCCTCCTTAGCTATTAGGAAGTGTATACACTAATCTTACTGCTCATGAGAGACGGTTTTTCTGTCTCTGCTTCACCTTCTGCACATGCACCATTAATGCTGCTGTTCTTCATTGTACCAGTAACAGGTCCAAGTTACACAGAGATTTTGGAGAACCACAGACTATGATTTTGAGTGTAGCTGTGCTGAGTTCCTGATTTCTGCATGCTCAGGAAAAGAGTTGTGGGTAAACCAGTTTTTCATTAGCTGGTTCTGCTAACTGAAAACCCATGTCTGCCACTGGGATGCTAGCTGCTAGTTTACATTCCTGCATATGCTCGGGCTCAAAACTGACTGGCAGGCAGTGGTTATGTCAGCACAGAGCAAACCCATAGTCTGAGGAGGTAATGAGCTGCAGCAGATCACAGCTAAAGATGGCATGAATTAGGTATGTGTGTATAACTGTTGTGAGGGAGGAGATTGTGATCTCCCTACTTTCATGCAGGTCTTTTAGGTAGAATTGTCTATTTGGTCTTCATTTGGGAAATAGAAATTGAACCATAATACATTTTTCTTGTCTCAGAGTGAGATACTGCACTGCTCTGTGCTTTGTAAGTATGCATTAACAATTACCATAAAAATTAATGAGTGCCCAATCCCTTATTTTATGATGCATCAATTTATTACCTTGATGGGTTTTCAGGAGCTTTTGTGCATTGGGGTTTAGCACTGATCATCATCAACACCCAGCTCTAGCAAACCATACTGATTTGCCTAGGCTGCAGAGTCATTTCCTTTTGTTTCATAATATGCAATACTGAACACGTGAAAGGACCGTGCTTTCAATAAGTTAATTCTGCAGACTGATAAGGCAGTATGGGTGCAGGTCATTTGAATTACCTGCATCACAAGGCTGGCGTTGCCTCACTCAAAAAACTGTTTCCTCATTATTCTTGGCCACAATTCAAAATTCTAGGTGCTCTGAAACAAAAATTGCCCATCTTGAGGCTTCAATAAAAACCTCAAGTTGCTTGTGGTATTAATCGAGCTAGATCATAGCCAAAATGTGGGTTTGCTGATTGTGATAGAATCTTAATTTACATAAATAATGAAGCATTCCATTCAAACTTAGACTCTGTCATTGCACACAGTTGCCTACACTTCGGTCTAAAGTGAAAAACTTGTGGAATAGCCTAAAATACGCAGAATATTTGTTCTTAGTACAGAATATACATGTTGTTTACTAATACAAAATAGGTATAAAAAGTTATGAGCTGTCCTGATGAAGCCAGCGTAAATGCTGTGGTGATGTGGATGGAGGGGAATGTTTGTTTCTTGGCACCTGCTGTACTTGGTGTTTAACTTGACAGATGTGGATGTGGCTGCACCATCCCTGGCAATGTTCAAGGACAGGCTGGGTGAGGCTTGGGAGCAACCTGGTCTAGTGGAAGGTGTCCCTGCCTGTGGCAGGAACTAGGTGAGCTTTAAGTCCCATTGAACCCAAACCATTCTATGAGTCTGTGCTCTTATCTTGTCTTCAGCTTTGTTTTACAGTTCTGTTAACAGAGCCTTTAACTGTTATCATCATCAAAACCCATGTAGCTTGACTACAATGTTGATAACTGTGTTTAGCAAGTATACACAGGCAGGTGCAGGCAGTAAACCTCTCCTGAGAGAACAGCACATGACGCTTCAGACAAAAGCACAGTGGTGTCAGTATGCTGACTGAGTAAAGATTATGGCCACCAAGAAATAATGCTTGTAAAACAGCTGCTCCTGCTTGGTTATGTCAGACAGAAATGTGCAGCTCAGTTGCAGCCATTGTATTCAGCATAATTACACCACATTATGCTAGGGTGTTTGGCACATTCTGGGCTTTTGTGCAACAGAAAATAAACTCCTTTCAACAACATTTTTCAGGTTCAGTGTCTTCTGTTGTTAGATAAAGTATTTTCTGGTTCAGTATACTTAATATTGTGCTCGCCTATAGTAATCGGTGACCCTTTGTCCAAGAGGAGCATAAGCATCCTACAATGCCTTTATCAAATTCAGATTATTTTTTTATTAACTCTTTTTCCATAGGTGTTAGTTCTTAAATGATCTTTTCTTAACACTTGTAATCTGGTATTTTAGGAGTTAGAATTGGTTGCAAAAAAGAGAACTTTACATGAGCATGGGAAGTTGTTCATGTGCTATGTGGGGATACTTGCCTGGATAAGACCTTGCTGCCTGGTGCTGTGGCCGAGGTTGGCAACTAACGAATGTGACCATTTCTTCAATTAAAATGAAAAAAAAATTGAAGGAGTGGAGGAGAATGTTCTCTGGCTGTGTGGAAAAAACATGGCACATCCAAGTAAATGACTGTTTTAAGAAACTTAAACATGAAGAATTCCTTAAAATACAGTCTGGCTGTGGGCTCTGAGCTGACAGCTGACCCAGCATTACAGTAATCATTCTGGCCTGCTCATCTAATAAAGAAGTTGGTCTTTTTCCTTCAGCTAGTGACTGTTTTTTGCAAAGGTTTAACCATTCTTTGCAGGTACTATCTTTACTTCCAGCATTTTTATGGCCACTTCTGCCCTGATCTGTATTCCTCCCACCCCAGCACGCTCAAAATCATGTCCTATCTGCCCTTCTAGAGAGAGGGGTTCCTAAATGGTTTTCCTCACATGCGGGCAGTTCCACACAGCTGAAGAGAGCTGTGTGTGCTGCTTGATATTAGAATAAGATTATGGATCTGTGAACTGTGCTGTGCTTGCTTGAATGTTTCAGGAGATGGAGCCTTATTTGCCTATAACTAGCCAGGCTGTGCGGTTCTGCATCTCAGGAACTACAGTGCTGTTCTGGGTGAGCATCTTTTTGAATCATCATTTTAACATGTATCACAATTGCCGACCATCACTAATCACAACCTTAACACAAACTGGTTTTAATTGTGATATTAACACACGCTTTTTATTATTGTCCTGCACATTTCATGCTGACATGCAAAATGCGCTTCAAATAAAAAAAAATACTTTGGAAATCTGTTATTAATTAGAAATTTGATTGGACATTTTAGCTTGGGGTAAGTTTTTCTCTGACTTGTGAGCTGTTAACAGACCATAGTGAAAAAAAATTGTAGTAAAGGCAGAAAAAAAACAAAAAAAAACAACCCCATCCGAAAAAAGTATTATTCACTACAATGAAGTAACTGCATAATCCTCTGTAGAAGTACCTGCAGAGTGAATTTCAGGGTGGCTGATATAATCTAGCTTGTCTCTTCCATCTCCATTTCTGAATTTGTAGTCTTCTGCACTTTTTAATATTGGTATTGTCTGCTTTTCTTGTATTAATTAAATAATTCTGTTTGGGTTAATGTCTCAAATATAACAGTATTTTGCCTGTGTTCTTTGCATGTCAGTGTTACTGAACTCCTAGCCGTAAAGAATAAAACATGAAGGTTTACATCTTACTTTGTCAGTTTTTTAGCTATACTGAGCTGTGTGTTTCATGTCTCTTTTCTTTAGGTGTCTCTGATTATAGCTAGCATGATAGCAGTGATCGTGTATCGCCTTGCGGTGTACGCTGCCTTCGCCAGCCTCATGGAGAACACACAGACTCTGCAACCCATCAGTGGGTTACTGACCCCTCAGCTGGCGACTTCAGTCACAGCCTCGTGCCTGAATTTTGTCATCATCATGATCCTGAATTTCTTCTATGAGAGAATAGCCATCTGGATTACTGACATGGGTAAGCAGTGTGCTTGAAGACAAGCCGCTCAAGGAATTGCTGAAGACAGAACCTATCTAGAGGTGCTCTGCACAGTTATTCTCCACTCAGGCATAGTGGGAGCACCAGGATGGTAGCCTGTAGCTTGCAGCAGTGACTCAGTTATATCCATGGCCATGTGTGGAACATTTTCCCTGCATTTGCATAGTTATTATAAACTAGTTTCTCTTGGTATAGTGTTTGCATATATTAAAACTAGTCTGTGGAGACAGTCATAGTTGTGAACACAATTAAAAATTAGCATGTGTTATGTTAGTCACCAAAGCAAGATCAAACTGATTGATTAGTATTTCAATTAGGAATCCTGGAGGTATGTTTTTAAAACCAGGTCATAGCTTGCGCAGCCATCTTAACAAGATAAAAGACTAAATAGTCATGTCTCCTCCTTTGGGGAAAAAGATAGGAAGATGGGAGATGGGAGAGGACAGTATTTCCATTGTTCTGAGCGCTTTTTCCCTTAGCAGTAGATTTACAAATTTGGAATGTCACAGGTTGAAGGCAGAGATTGGACAGGTTGCAAAGCTGCACCTACGATGGGTCACTGTGGCTGTAGCCATTGGTAGCCTTGCTCCAGAGCTGGAGGAGCTGGTAGGCAGGTCCAGAAAAATCTATGACTCTTGTAGCAGATTTGATGCTTGGCTGTTGCTTGTTTGCTGGAAATATCCTCCCCTAGAGCCCTTCTTACATATTTTATTTTGTTTGCCCTTAATGATTTAGAGGTACAAGTCCCTGCAGGTGCTTTATGGAAAGAAATAATTGCAGAATATTCAGCTGGGGGGAGACAAAGCTGAAAGTATGAGATGTTTGGGGTTTGTACAGCTGTCATAAAAACAGCTGGGTAATCTTTTTTTATGAGGTCTTACAAGTGGAATCAAGAACTGAAAAGTGTTTCTTGCAGAAAGTTAATGGGATGTTGAATTGGGTTTATTTTGATTTATCATGGACTGTCTCTTCTCTCGGAGATCTGTGTTACTTATCTCGCTTGGCCAAATTAGACTGAAGAAAGAACAAGTAATAAGTAAAAATGCCCCTAGCAATTTCACAAAACAAACATAAAATCATCATTTTTAATCTTTCTTTTTTTGACGGGCATGAATTATAAGCATGAAGGCCCAGCAGTGTTATTTTTCTGCTTGCAAGTGTGGAGTATTAATTTTCAAAGTCAGCACTGCCTGTGGTTATCAGTTACAGAGGAAAAATCAGTTTGCTTTTTGGGGAGCTGCTGCCCTCCTCTGGCAGCTATGCTAAGTCCGGGCTTATAGGCAGCCTTGTTTCCAGGGAAGGAAATGCTGCTGTCAGGAGTTCGCACTCTCTGCACTCCTGAATTCCTTTAAAAGGTTAGGCCAGGTTTTGCTTTCAGGTATGGAATATAACCTGTCTCTGGGGCTCTGAACATTGTGTGTCTGACATAAACATTTGAAGAGCTCACTGACAATAGAAATATTTTAATGTGCTGCAAGCTAGGCAGACTGCCTCACCTGAGTGCTGCCTCCTCTGTAATACACCCTGCTGTCGAGTTCCAGTAAATACTCAATGTTCTTCTGCCATGCCAACTTACATGAAGCATGGAAATGTTAGTTTACTCAGATCTATAAAATCACTTTACATAGGGCTGGTCAACTCAACACATTTGCCAGGTCCTGACCAATTCAGAGGCACTTGAATGCTTGCGGTGTACTTTGTTCCTCTTTCTCTCAGCTTGAATTGGTTGTATGTTACCATTTAACAGACATTTTACTGATGTCCTTAGGGCTTCCTGCGACCTTTAAAAATGTAAATATTATTATTACGTGATTATGAAGGCAGCAAAACTTCAGCAAAGGCTTGGTGATGCTCAGCACTACCAAGATGCCTGTATCCTTGCCTGTTCTTCCCCTCTTGAGAGTCTCATCTCTCAGAGGCAAAAGGCCACCCAGTTTCTGCTGATTTCAGTGTTACACACATACAGCATACTGGGAGAAAAAAAACAAACTATAAGATACTTTTCTACCACAAACAAAAAAAAGAAATTATCATGTACATAGCCAACAGTGAAGTACTGTTGAAGTACTCTAGGAGTCCCTGTTAGTCACTGTGTGAGATTCATCTTGGATCTCCTAAAACAGCCTAAGATTTGGGGATGGGCAAGTGCTAGTGGACAGTACAAGGAAGGGAAAATGGAAGCCTATACAAGTTCTAAGAATGAATTTCACTTGCCTGCCTACCCAGAACATTGCATTGTAAATTAAGGGTAGAGTGTTTGAGAGAAGGAACTCCATCTGCTGGAATGTTTGTAGGTGGTTTTCTTTCTTTTTTCCCTTGGGGATGTAAGGGTGCTGTGCATGATGAGTGTTTATGAATCTGTGTCCTTTTAAAGGGAATAAAGGGAAATAAAATTACTCTTTTCCATTTTACAGAGATACCAAGAACTCATATGGAATATGAGAACAGGCTCACTATGAAAATGTTTTTGTTCCAGTTCGTCAACTACTATTCATCCTGCTTCTATGTGGCCTTCTTCAAAGGGAAATTTGTTGGTTATCCAGGTGCCTACACATATATGTTTAATCGCTGGCGAAATGAGGAGGTAGGATTTTCTTGTTTAAAGTGGATTGAATAATAATAAACTCTTTATCCCCTCCAGTTATAAATTACCAGTTTCTCGTTTGACTTGGAGTAAGCTGGACCTCAGTTGGCCATTCTGAGGCTGACGGAGAGGCATCCCTGGCAGTGTTCAAGGCCAGGCTGGACAGGGCTTGGAGCAACCTCATCTAGTGAAAGATGTCTGTGCCCATGGCTGGGGTTTGGGATGAGATGACCTTTAATGTCCCCTCCAACCCAAACCGTTCTGGCATTCCAAGGACTCTTCCTGCTGTTGCTTATCAGGGAAATGCCAGCAGTGAAATTTGTGGTTGTCAGACATAAGGGTGAAAAATCAAAATGTTTTCCATGGCCCAAGTTCTCCTGAAATTTGGTGCATCTCACTATAGGTGTTAGGTTAAAGGAAGTTACTATAAATGGATATAGATTATAGATTTCCATCTCTTAAGGGATCATTACAAGGTGGCAATCCTGACCTGGCTTAATTTAAAGACTTTTAAGTAAACACCTTTCAGGCATTGCTGTTCTGCACTGCTTCTCATCCACTGACCTTCACTGGGAAGTATGACAAGGCATGATGCAGACCACTAGGCAAAGCTCCCATTAGCTTCCATTGCTATCACAAATTTATCCAGGCTAATCCAGCCCTGATTGTTGTGGATGAAGTGTTCAACAGCCCAAGCCTCATCCTTCATCCCGTGTTTAAAGAGAGCATCATGTCCTTAGAAAGTTCATATCTCAGTGGGAGCCAAATGAATTTTATCCTGCAGAAGACAGCACCATCCTAAGACATGCACCATCCCTGGAAGGGGGGATTACTCTTCTTTAAATGGTCATTGTAGAATCGCAGAAGCATGGAATGGTTTGGGTTGGAAAGGACCTTAAAAGCTCATTCAGTTCCAACCCCCTGCCATAGCAGAGACACCTTCCACTGGACCAGATTGCTCCAAGTCACATCCAACCTGGCCTTGAACACTGCCAGGGATGGCGCAGCCACAGCTTCTCTGTGCAACCTGTGCCAGCGCCTCACTACCCTCACAGAGGAGAACTTCTTCCTTATATCTAACCTAAATCTCCCCTGTTGAAGTTCAAACCCATTGCTTCTTGTCCTGTCACTACAGTCGCTGATAAAGAGTCTCTGTCTGGCATCCGTGTAGGCCCCCATCAGATAGTAGTATATTTTCGGATATGTTGTTGTTTTATCAATGTTTTATCAAGCACATTGAGCACTGAAAGCCCTTCTTGTAACAGCCTTCCTGGGAGGTTATCTTTGCTGGCAGCCTAGGTGAAAATGAGTGTTGTCCTAACAAGTTTTAAGAACTCTTCTACTTGTCTGTCTTTAATTTCTACCTTAGCAGGTGAGGGTTTATCTGGGTTATGTCTGTTATTCATGTCCATTAACCCTCAATTTGTCTCTGCCAGTGCGATCCTGCAGGCTGCTTGATAGAATTGACGACACAGCTCACCATAGTCATGGCTGGCAAACAGATCTGGGGAAATATTCAAGAAGCCATTGTACCGTAAGTTCCCTCTTACACTGAGATGCCTTTGTTGTAGAGAAAAAATTCTTGGAAGGAATGATAACAAGTATTGCCATATGAAGAAGCTAAGATAAATTCTTTCAATTAAGCACCAATTCAGACAAGTAGACTTATTTCATAGAGGCTTTTGACCTCTTTTTTGTGAAAGCAGTGCTTGTAAAAGCATGTTGCAACAAGGAGCTTGCTTAGAGAAAGGGATTCTTAATCTGCTTCTCTCATTATTAACCTCTTACCTGCATTTGCAGCTGGATTTGTAACTGGTGGGGGCGCCGGAAAGCCAGAAATAATCCAGAAAATTTATACAGTCGCTGGGAGCAAGACCATGATCTGCAGACATTTGGAGCTTTAGGCCTGTTCTATGAATATCTAGAAATGGGTAAGTTTAAAAATACACATTTAGAATTGAGGACAAGACACCTTGTGCTGGCACTGTGAAAAACAAAAGCTTCTGAATTCATTGTTCCGGGTTGATGCCAGCACTTTCATCTTGTAAGCAGCAGATGATTAACTGCTGGGAATCATTAAATAGGTCAGCCCAATGAAAAAAAACCTAAACAAACAAGCTGCCTTTGCGTCTTAGACTGTGGGGGATTTCACAGAAGCACTGCAAAGACTGTTACCCTCATTTGAATGGGGAACGTTATTCTCAGTGCAACCAGCTGTCTTGCTGTCTGTTCTTGTTCCCTAGCATATTCTCAGCTGATGTCAGTGCAAGTTGTAAATATGGGAAAGTTGTAAGTATGAGATGAGTGCCAAATATTCTGTAGGGACGGGCACCACAAATAGGAGGTCTGCAAACTGGACCAGGGAGACTCCATTTAGTTTGAGGTTTGTGCTGATCAGTGCTTGCATACAGTGAGCAGCCCAGCAGAGGGAGCTTGAGTAGCACAATAGGATTTTCCAAAGGTAATGTGAGCAGGTCAGTGTATGAAATTAGTCTACAAAACCTGAGAAACTAAAAGAAGCAACTGAAGGCAAATGAAATGTAAAGTACACTAAAAATATATATAGAGAGAATATTTGTTTATTATAAGGACAGAATTTGTTGAAAAGTGGATCTTCGTGCTGTTTTATTTCTACAGAAACAGTCAAGTGTTCTAGATTGCCTAGAGATGTGTAGCTTTATTATTGTCACTTCCTGCACTTTGTAATATTTCATAAAGGGCCCTGATCTTGTGAAACTAATATACTCAGAACAATCACTGCTGTCAGCCATGCCTGTAATAGATGTCCTTGCTCTTCCTGAAACAAAGCTCTGAACCACTAAGCTCCAGCGTTGCCCTGGGGCTGCTAAGCGAGTAGGGATTTCGTTTCTTGTCTAAGATGAAGAACTCATTACTGAAAGCATGGAGGAGCTGATGGCTGGTGCACGGAAATTTATTTTTATCCACTGCCTAAACCAGACAAGATGTTCTGTTTCCTGTCTTTAAGACGTCGTGGCAGTATTGGCTCTGCACTGAGGACTGTCACATTCTGTACCAAGAGACATTTCATTATGGTAATGACGGAAGGGATCATTTGTGTATTTTCTTTGCAATTCTTAACCTAACATTAAGATTCTGTAGTGGAACTGTTACATTCAGGTTTGATATCATTTAGACTAAACCAGTAGCCATAGGTGGAGGTAAGGTTGTGTTATTTCCTCTTTTTCATTTAGAAGTGTGGCTGACAAGTAAAAGGAGAATAGGCTTTCTCTGTACAAACTGCAGGAAAGGAAAACCAGCCTGGTTTGTTCCTCTCGTATTTCAGAAATGTGATGGATGAGTATGTTCCAGTTCCTCTACAGCCGCATTCCATTCAGGAGGCAACCGTGGCACCATGAAAGAACTAGTATCCAGCACTGCTGGCAGCACTTTTTGAGAGGACCCAGACGCTCCATTCTCTTGGGTGCTGCTGATTGGCAGCCCTGAGAGAGAGACTAGACAAGTCTCAGGGCTGGGGCAGGTTGTCACTTGGCTCCGGGCAGGGCTGGAGATGACTTCTTGTTTGTCTGTGAGTGGCAACTTGCATGTTTCATTGTCACCCTGAAGGTACTTCTGTAGGGACAGATTTTGGCACTTTTCTTTTCCCCCTTGCAGTCATTCAATTTGGATTCATTACTCTCTTCGTGGCATCTTTTCCCCTGGCTCCCCTTCTTGCTCTGATGAATAATATCCTGGAAATTCGAGTAGACTCCTGGAAATTAACCACCCAGTATAGGAGACCTGTGGCTGCAAAAGCACATAGCATAGGAGTTTGGCAAGAAATCCTGAATGGAATGGCCATCTTGTCTGTCGTCACTAATGTAAGTACATTAACTGTGCTACATCAACTTTGATTCTTCCGTGTGCTCACAATTTGCAGATTTAAAAATCAGCTGATGCTTTTTCTCTTTCATCATCAGTATTGACTTCATCACATGTTACCTCATTTGGGTGGTTTGGCTTTTCTGTTGATTACACAATCCATACTTCATTGGACTGTAATCTTTAACTCACTTGGCTGTGTTTTCCAGCATTTTGGAATGGCGTAAGTCAGTCTAAAGCTTAGTCTGATGAAGCACACTGATTGCTCAGAGGGGACAGGAGAGGTGGATTAATTGTGTCAGCCTGATGACATTATGTCTTGTCATACCCATTTGTAGGAATTCTGCTCATTCAACTGCTTCCTGATACCCCTGTGGG
Source organism: Psittacus erithacus (assembly GCA_009867235.2). Lineage (NCBI taxonomy): Eukaryota > Metazoa > Chordata > Aves > Psittaciformes > Psittacidae > Psittacus > Psittacus erithacus. Next base: position 50,010 of record WYDI02032245.1, read on the forward strand.
GCCAGTGGCTCAGAGTACTCTGTAAAAACTGGAAACTAAATGCTGTGCTAGTATTTCCTCTTAAGTATAATGGAAGGCAGACTGCCGAGCACAAGAGTTGCCTTTTTCTAGTATGGAATATTAAGTAGTATCAGATCTGCAAGTGTCTTGGGCAGCAAATCCACTTGTAGGTATTGCCTAAGTAGTAACGTACCTGAGCATCTGAAGTATCTCCAGTTCCCAGGCAAAATATGCTGGGAGCCATTGGTTAGGTTTCGGGTACAGCTGGAGAAAGTGGCTCCCTCCTTTTCCCTCCAGTGATTGCACACTGAATTTGAGTTCATCCTTTCTCACAAGAATTCAAAACCGTATCTATTATCACAGGTAGAATACAGTTTGGTTTGAGGGGATATTTGGGATTTGGTGCCTCTTGTAAGGACTGTTCCCATATTTTTTGTTCACCGAATGCTGGTCCTTGCAGGGGAAGCTGCAGTCAGCATCTTTACCAAGGTGAAGTGCCCTGGCTATGCTGTTTTCTTTAAAAGATTCTGAGTTACGCCACTAAGTCACAGTGCCAAAACCCTCACAAGGTTTGTGGGCCACTTCCTTAATTCCTTTTCCAAATTTCTTTTCCAGGCTTTTATTGTTGCATTCACATCAGATATGATTCCTCGTTTAGTTTACTACTATGCCTATTCTGAAAATGAAGACTCGCCGATGTCTGGATACATAAACAATAGCTTGTCAGTGTTTCAAATCGCAGATTTTCCTGACAGAAATAAGCCTAAAGTGAATCGAGAAGACTTTGTCATATGCAGGTTGGTGTTGGTGTAATAACAGATATTTTCCTAGTATGTGTATAATACAGTATGTGTATATATATATAAGTATAATTCTTAGCACGTGTAGAATACAGCATAAAAAATCAGTGCAGGTCTAAGCAGTCCACTAGAAATGAAATGATGGCATTCTTATGATTCTAAAGTGTAAGAGATAATGTTTAAGCTATTAACAAAGCGGTGCCTGAAATGGTACTAGATCAAAAAATCACCTTTTTGCTGTTTCGAGAGTCTCACTGCTAACCTTTTTGCTTGTTTTGGGGTGTTTTTACTTAATTAAACTATTGATTTTTGAATGATAGAGGAGATTGATGTCCTTAAGGCTGCAAACTTCAGCCTATGTTTTCAAAGGTTTTTAGGCTGCAATGCCTAGCTGGACAAGGAAGTATCATTATGGGGATGTTTGGATTCCAAAGCTGAAATGAGACATGGTATTTGGAGTCAATCATTACTGTGCTAGATACCACCAAGGATCTGGGCCACCCTGTTTTCATTAAAATAAAATAATCCTTTCTTGCTGGAAGAAGCATTGGAAGCTCCAGAAGAATTGAGAAAGGACTTTGGAGAAGTCCATGGTAAAAGAAGAATACTGATTTGATGAAAATGAAAAAGCCCCAAATAAATGAACATACAAAAAAAAAACCCCAGCACTTTAAGAAGAAACTACATTTGTATGATGTTTTACCTTTAAAACCTCAGGAGTCTTTATTCTATTCATACATGTGAGTGTAGAACACCTACTCAAGACTGTCCTTCCATTAAACCATGCATCTGCCCAGCCCATAATCTGACAACATCTGTGACATTTACTCAGAACCTGTCTGTCACTCTGTGATCCATTCCATCCCTCTGTCCTGTACTAGCTGATGATTGCCTGAAAAAAAAGTGACCTATGTACAAAGCTTCACTTCTCACACATCCTCATCTCTGCTCCGCTGCAGTGAACATGAGGGTGTTTAAACAAACATCACATAGAAACAAATCAAGGGGCAATCTTTTTCTGCCAAAGGAAACAGAGCATTTAAAACAAGGTGAAAAGGTTCTGTAAGCGACAGCTGTATTTGCCTGTCAGTGTCACTGAGCTTGTAGTCTGTCTTTGACTGTGACATTTCATCTTTGCATGTCTTTCTATCCAACAGGTACAGAGACTATCGATACCCTCCAGATCATGAGAGGAAATATTTACACACTATGCAGTTCTGGAACATTCTTGCTGCAAAACTGGCCTTTATAATTATTATGGAGGTATGTTCCCTAAAAAATTTTCCTGCTGAAATTGGTACTGTAGCTAGTTACTAATAGTACCAAAACCAGAACTGCTGAGTATCAAATAGTTTCTTCCCTAAGTAATACCAGACTCAAGAAGGTTTTTATGCAGATGGAAAAGAGAGGAACCACCTGTACTAGCACTTTTTCTCCTGGTTTCACTGAAGAGCTGGATGGGAGATGGCCATACCCAAAATCCAGAAAACATTTGCAGTGATATATATTGGCTAAAAATAGCTAAATCCATAATTTGCTTAATTGTCACTTCAGTATTAGACCACTGTCTTGCAAGTTCTGCAGGGGAAAGGGAGTTGTTAAAGTCTTTTCTTCAGCACACCTCAGATATACATTATGAAATGTATTCTGTTTCTGAGCGAAAAAAAAAGCTGTCTTTAGGGTTAGATGAAACAATAGGTCATTGGTAATGAGTTGTTACGTTTCTCCTGGTTTCCTTTTCTTTTTCATTTTTTTCTAGCATGTTGTATTCATCGTCAAATTCTTCGTAGCATGGATGATTCCCGACGTTCCTGCAGACGTGAAAGCCAAAATAAAACGTGAAAAATATTTAACACAGAAAATCCTGCATGAGTATGAACTTGAAAAACTGAAGGAGAGACTGTGTCAAGGTGATAAACGAGCCACAGAAAAAGAGTTCATTGCCACAGAAGGGAGAATGGAGTTATCCAGAGCCATGTAGTTGAAAAAACAGCTTTTTGGGATTTAGCTCGTTTCAGCTTTTTTTGTGATTTGCTCAGTGCACATCATGTTGATGTGTTTCAACAAAGGTTTCAACCTTTTGCTTTCAGTCCAAAGATTTTAGACTTTGCTCTAAAAGTCTCACTGAGCAGTGTAGGTTTAGGAAATCAAATGTATGATTTCAGCACTGTTTTCTATTTACCCATCACTTTGCATAAGAAGTGTAATTTTGTCATCCTCAAATTTGGATTATCCAATATAGAGAACATTACCCTCTAAGGGCTCACAGGGCAGGGGTAAGGTCATGACCACCAAGCCTCCTCCCTTGTTGCTCAATGCATAATTCCAGGCTGATACAAAAGTGTCCCAGCCGAACCAAAAGGCTTATCATAGAGGAGTCCTGCTGTGGAAAATGCTGACAAGTAGTATTTTTATGGCATGATCTTCTGGACAGGAGAACACTCCAGATGAAAGGGTTAGGGTTTGGGGCTTGCTTTTTTTTTTTTTTTTAATCCACTGTGTCTCAGAAAACATTTGTTTGAAACTTTGAACTTCTGTTCATTTTTTAGAAGGATTTGATACTTTCAAATATGTTGGCTTAATTCTACTTGGAATTACTTACAGGCACAGAATTCAGTCAATTAGTACTAATGAAGGAAAAAAACCCATCCTTTATTTTCGTGAAGATACCACCTGCCAAAGAGTTTGCTCTTTAGTGCAAATATTGACAAAACATCTAATTACAGTATTTTTTGCGAATATGTATACAATTCAGAAAAGTGTAACTAATTTATTTCTCCATCTCAAAAACTGCCATTGGATGAAGATGTTTGACATGAGGTTTTGCCAAGACTGCTCCTGTGTTTGGATTATTAGGCTCAGGCTGTGTGTCTGTACTCGATGCATAGTGCAGAGTGTGACAGTGCAGTGATGGAGAGCTGGATTGCCACACTCATGGGTCTAAGCTGGATGGTTTGTCCATAGATCTGTAGTCAAACTATTTTTAAGCATGCCAGATAATCTGTGTTTGGGTTTTCTTGTCCTTATGCATAGGAGCCTGGGGTTTGGGTGTTTGTTTTCTTTTATTTCTTTTTAATCTTTAAGAAGGATTTTTTTTTTCCTATTTTGTCATAAGGGTTTTCTCCAGAGTTATCAAGGTTATAAATATATAATAACTACTTGTGCAGAGTAGCTACCACCTGCTTCTGAATGTGCCCTCATGTTCTAATTTGAAGCAGTTAGGCATTTTTATGAGTTTGCTGTATATTTGAAACATATCAGTGCTTCCATGCTTAGTGCTTTGTTTGCATTTGGCAGAAGATGTGAAAATGCTTACTATGGGGAAAAGCCTATTTCCAACATGCATGCTTGCAGACGTCGCGATACTGTGAACCGGCACCCAGAGCTGTGCAATGTTAGCCAAACCGTGCTTACCTTGGCGCACTTCTGCATTAGTGCTATTGGAGCTGCTCACAGAGAGCAATTGATACCATGACTGTTTCAATAAAGTAGCACCAGACTTGAGTTCTCTCATGCTGAAGTGCTCTAGCTAGAGGGATGAGAAATTTTACCATGTTTGCACTTAGAAAGTTATACTTCCTTGCAAGTATATGCAGAAATAATCCAGATCATTATTCCATGTCAGCCAAATAATGCACTGTGTACTAGATCTACAACTTAAGGTTAGTGTTTTGTTTTAGCAGACCTAGCCTACATCTTGGGATACTCGGCTAATAACCTTAATGTTATAACAGAGTTTTAAATCCATGTCTGCCATGGAACTGCCATTATTAGCTAAAGTTTTTTAAGTGCCTACCTCAAACAAACATAGAATCATAGAATTTTATAGTTTGGGTTGGAAGGGACCTTAAAGCTTGTCCAGTTCCAGCCCCCTGCCATGGGCAGGGACACCTTTCACTGAACCAGGTTGCTCCAGGCCCTGTCCAACCTGGCCTTGAACACCACCAGGGATGGAGCAGCCACAGCTTCTCTGGGCAGCCTGTGCCTGTGCCTCACCACCCTCACAGGGAAGAATTTCTTCCTTGTATCTAACCCAAATCTCCCCTGTTTAAGTTTAAACTCATTACTCCTTGTCCTATTACTGCAGACCCTGAAGAAGAGTCCCTCTCTGGTATCATTGTAAGCCCCCTTCAGATACTGGAAGGCTGCTCTGTGGTTTCCACACAGTTTCTCTCCTCCAGGCTGAACAGCCCCAATTTTCTTAGCCTGGTTTGGCTGCCAGTCAAGGAGTTGAAGATGATGTACATTTATTTACTGTAAGTTAATCAACTTTGTTCTGTAAGTTTGCTTGAAAAACCAAGCACATTGGCCATTTGTGTTCATGCTGAACTGACTGTGCTCATGGGTATTCAGATGTATTTGAAGTAATGGATGTATTGGAAGAATGCATGTGTAAATAAATTAGCTCTGCTGCTTAATGTATAAGCCAAAGAAGAATATCAGTTGCCATAATTATGGACACCACACCAGAATTAACACAATGCAGGCCTTTTGCTGCTCTTTGCACATATACTGTTAACTAAACTGCTTAATTTAGAGTTCACAGTTCTGTTACTGGTCGCAATGCCAACAGCTGATTCAAATGGTAAGGTGAGGAGATGCAAAATGATATTTCTATGCAAAATGTACAGTCTGATTGAAGCTGAAAACAGATTTGAAAATTCAGTATGAGATGCACTATTCCTGCTTGGGAAACATTTGTTTCTTCAGGTGTCGTAATCGAGTGGCCGATATACCACACTTGAGAAGATGTTAGCAAACCAGATGTATTGTGTATGAATAATGCTGTTTAAAAGCAAGATGGAAAACAACAAAAAAAGAAAAAAAAAAAAGGGAAAACAAAGAAATGCCTTAGTTCAGGATACAGCATTGATATGCAGAAGCTCTGCATGCAGACCTGAGTTGAATTGATGTTTTGACCCTTACTTTGTGCTTTTTCCAGCTTAGTTTTTGAGATCACTTCCTATTGAATGCTGTACAAACAGATATTTTGTCTATGTTGTATCTATATAATGGAAAATGAAAAAAATCTGGAATCAGCTTATTTAAATAAGAAAGATGCCTATCTTATAAATGTATCCTTACACTTCATAGCATTACTTTTTCATGTATAGGAACTGTTCAGAAGAGAATTTGTTGTCATCTTAAGACCTGATGTCACATAATGAATTAAGTCTTAATACCTCTTGACATAATTGTTTGCCTTTACTTGTCATTGAGCAGTATTTTGACAAAAAATTATTTGTATGATTAGGATTATAACGGTTCAGAGACATTTCCTGAAGTGCTCTTGGAAAGTGAGAAAAATAGGGAAAATGGAATGGTCAGATGGGGACATGTTTATTCCTACTGTTGGAACAATTGATTTAGTTGTGTTTAATAGAAGTATCTAAAAGTGTCCTTTAACCAAAGTGAAGATAGTTCTGTTTTGGAACTACTGTCATTTAAGCAACAGTAGGTTGCTTCATTAGAATTACTTAGCAAATCGGCCTTTCGAGTGCAATGCAATCAGGGATTGTATAGATTTTTTTCCACTTAAAATTTAGTCTTTTTACCTTGAAAAGATTTAGTGTGATAAGTTCTAAGCAAATGACTGCAAAATAAGAGTGCTACTATAAGACACTAGACTGTTGGTGTTTGGTTTTTTTTTTCCTCTAGAAGATTTTGTTATTATGCTTTTACTTTTTTATGTAATACTGTGGGCTTGAGACAACAGAAGGGAGTGAAAATAGATGGACTTCCCTACTGTTCTATGTGTAATGCTTGGTTTGACTTGTGCTATATTGTAATCTGAATGGTATTTTTGTCTAAGTGTGTTGCTGATATATATGATATACTAATGTTGGAATAATTTTTTTAAACATTGCATTCAGCTAACTTGTGTATATTTAATATCTAAACCTGGCAAATAAAGCAGTGCTTATTTTTAATGTGCTGTCAGCCTGTTTTTGAATATTCCAAGGTTGCAGAGAGGAGCTGAAGTGTGTTAGAAGTTAAATACCCAGTAACCCTCATGGGGAAAAGTATATTCATACAGATTTCTGCAACTTACTGCAGGGTATCTGGATGCTGAATATGGATTTCCTGCAATTTTAACTTCACAACTTTCTTACTCAGATTACTGAAGAAAGTCTCCATCTGACTGCCATCTTCCACTTGATAAATCCCATCGTGTAACAGTCTTTTCTGTCTTTCTCCATTTTCCGAAGGATGAATTACCAAGGAAAACCTGTACTGAATTCTGCATATATTGTAGTCAATGCCCATGGACTGAGATGGCTTGGGTCTGTGGTAGCCTATGAGTGAATTGAGCTTTCCAAATACTTTACATGAGAAGACAGCTCAGAGGTTCAGACTTGGCACTTGAATCATCTTCTAGATGGAGTACCAGCAGTCCATGTAGGCGCATTCATTTTCAGCCAGGCAGCCTTTCCCTTCATTCTCTGGGTACTGTTTTTACTCTTGTGATGCCAGGACCTGAGGTGACTTCTCAAGTTCTCAGTCACACATGCAGCTTTCACCTGCAGTGCAAGTCCTTCATCTACATGCACTTAAATAGCTTTGAGCTCATACACTGGAAAATATGGCAGAGCTAAAACTTTCCCAAGGGGCTGGTAGAATCTTACTGTTCAGAGATACCTTTGCACCTTTCTTAAAACCCATTTCTGGCAGCAGTATGGGGCTTTGGATTAAATCGCAGAGAATCTGGATTTGAATGTATGACTTGATCTCAATAGGCAGTAGCAGCACATTACCTCTCTTGTTACATCACATTATCAGAGCATCTCTGGGAATGGGGTCATCTACCAGACTTGATAAGGCATTCCCTTTGTAACTTCGAAGTGATAAAGAGAGATGCAACAGCAGTAATTGAAGGAAAGAAATTGGTGAGATGAATAACAATTTTGTCTGTATTTAAAAAAAAAGATGACCAAAACAAGCAAGATATGAGTATGTATTATACTACTATCACTGCGCTGCTTACTGCAGTGGGATGGGTTACTTAGGTATCAAAAGGAAAAATAAAGTATTAAAGACAGAAGAAAGACAAAGGCAGGGGCTGTTGCTATGTGAGATATGTCATCAAAGTGCTAAAAGTCGTCAGGTGTATTCAGGCTTTGCTCTTAGAGGTTAAAGTTTGCTTCCGTTGTGGCTTGTGGCAAATGGGTGATGAAGTTCAATTGGGGGTACAATTTAATCCAAAGACAATTATATTTTATAGTAAAGAGTAGCATGGTAATGGCTGAGAACATACCTGGCTTTCACCGTGATCAGAAATCTTAATCATAGATTCATAAAATGGTTTGGGTTGGAATGGAATTTCAGTTCCAACTCCACTGCCACAGGCAGGGTGACCTTCCACTAGACCAAGTTGCTCAAAGCCCCATCCAACCTGGCCTTGAACACTTTCAGATGGCGCAGTCACAATCGCTTCATTTGTCTTGTGCAGTATATGAAGAGGCGCACCAAAATTTTTCGTAGTTGGACTTTTTACATCAGAAAAATAGATAAGGCATCTGATTCGCTTGGTGTCTTCATCTATCCAGATTAAAGGGTCTTTCTAAAAGTGAGTCTGTTTGTTCTACACAAAATATGGTAGGATGCCCTGAATAGAAGAAATATTTTGAACATGTGCATCTCAAAGTGCTGTAAAATACAGAAGTAGAAAAAATGCGTAACCTATTCATGAGTAGATGAATGGAAAAGAAGGGTGAGATGTGGAAGAAATTATATTCCAACATCTGAAGCCTGCACGTTTTACGTCTGCTTCAGATGTGTGGGCTCTGCAACAAATTAAATCTCTTCTAATGTTCCTTAAAATGTTCAATGTAAAAAGAAAACTAACGTTTCTGAAAATAACATCTTAAACACAGCACTGAAAATATACTGAGGTCAGCACTAGCTTACCAATGGCAGCTCCTGCAGTCTGAGAGCCCAGTTTGTAACTTGGAGGAGATTTAGACTGATGAGTGGCTGAAAAGCAAAGGGGATGGGGTTGAGTTTCTCAGTCTCTGGTGCAGCAAAGAAGTTGTACCAAGAGAAGGCGAAGACAGCCCTCACAAAGGACTCGTTTAGACGTGAAAATCCTTCCTTCCCCTAAACAGATGGAAAGATGTAAGGGGACAAAAAAACATGATCATTACCATATGAATGATAACAAAATTATTTCCAGTATATTTTAATCACTTTGTAACCTCTTTAAAGCACAGCTACTATCTCTCATCTGTCTTCCTTCATGCTTAGGGTGGTCAAAACAGCTCTGCAGCATAGTCTGAGCATCCTAAAAAAGGAATAGCTAAATTAAATCTTCTGCTTTTAAACCATCAGTTGTCTCTACTCAACACTTACATCATTCAGATGCAGCTTAGGAAGGGTTTTTTTAATGTAAATGTGTGTACTGAGAAATCTGCCGGGAGATGAGTAGGATGTGAAATTCAGCAGCCATATCAATTTTTGGAAGGCACATATGCACACTCCCCTGCAATAATTAGTGACTATGCTTTCTCAGTCAGAAATGAGTCAGTCTGCAACATTTAGTAAGGGTATGGTTCTTCTTAATTCTTTTTCCAGCTCCTCAACAAACCAGAGCTGTTAGCTAGACAGAAATGCATTTGTATTTAAATTAGACCCACCTAGCTTTGTCTTTGGGTGTTCTAAACATCTAATGCTATTCAGCATTTCAGTTTTGGTACTGAAAGGTATGAGGGACATCATAACTTCTTCTGTAGTCAAGAGGCATTAACTAAATGAGTCTTGGTGATGTTGTCCCTTCCATACCATAGTAGGTTTGAAATTCTTGACGCTGCTGGTTTATCTGAACCATACCATCCTTGTCAATGAAAAGCCATGGTAGAAAAGTTCTGTGTCAGATGACTCCTAGTTTCACACATCTCTGCTGATGGCTTTCAATAATCTGGGCTAATGCTTGGTACAATGTAGTAGGAAGCCAGTGTTCAAGAACCATGTGCTGCATGTTTGCTGGCTCTTCTAGTAAGTTTTCAAAAAGGAATAAAAGTACTCCAGACAGAAGGTTTGTCAAGAGAAAACTGATAGGAGGGATGGATTCCCTGCCATCTTACAACCTCATCACAACAGCTTTGCTATCAGATTCTCTTGAATAAACATTTCTGTTGGCATTAGCCCATTAGTAGAGTGTCAGCAAACAGTAATGCTACAGTTAAACCTGTTCTCTGGTTGTGGCATCTATCTTCAGATAAAATCCTGGCTCCGCTATACTGATGGAAACTACTATTACTTTCAGATGTGGCCAAGGTTTCAATGTTTGTGGAACAAAGATACAGGTCAAAAAACCAATAAACCAGCTGAAATAGGTGTGCCAAGAGATTTCCATGCAGCTCACCATGTAGTGGCAAGCCATTAATTTGAAGATGTCTAGACTCCACGTTGCTCTAAGGAAGCTGTTAGGGCATTGCAGTCAGGAAGGATTCCCTGCTTTCTCCTCTCACATAGGATTGTCTCTGTGTCATGACAGCTTTTTTGGCTTCCTCAGAAGCAATACAGGAGAGAATGTGGCAGTAGTACCAAACACTGAATCCTAGCAGCCAGGTCACACTTCCACTCATCTGCTAAGAGCAGCTTCCTTGCCCGGGTTTCAGTTTCTTAGCAAGAAGTGAGGTACAAGTGCCTGCAGAGCATCCTCCCAAGATGCTGCAGAGTGTGAAGGGGCACATGTCGGGCAATAGAGAATTGTGCTGGTGAGAAAGGAAATATTAGTGTTGATGTCACATTGCGTGGACATTTCAAGACATATTCCTTGTATCTCAGCCAAGAACTCGAGGCACTCCATGGCAATGACGGGTTTTGCCACTTCAATTCCACTGATGCTGTTGTGTGTAGGTTCAAGCCAGAGAACAATAAGAGATGATGTTGTGGGGCATGTTAAGGGCATTTTCTTGGGAAAGACAAATATTCCAGCCCTTTGCTTTGTTTTTCTGGGTTGTTGGTTGGGTTTTTTTTCTTAATGGAAGTCTGATATATCACCAGCAGGATGTTTTTTCATAAGATTTCTGAGTAGACAAGTGTCATGCTTTGAGGGAGGGAACAAGATCCTGTGTATTTTACGGTAAGCAGTAAGAAGTTCAGTGCTTTTTTGGTACATTTTTGTTGCTGTGCACTCGTGAAAATAACAAACGGTTCTGTGGCTACAAACAGCCTGTCACAGTGACTCGTGTTTTAACTGGGAGATGCCACAACATGCCGAGGTACCTCGTACCACTGAGCAACATTCAACTTTTTCAGCAAATGAAAGTACTTTCCCTGGGATTGGTAAAAAGATGATAATCAAGTTAATAGTGTCACTACTATGATTAGAGTGGAAGGAGGAGACAATGGCTTTATCTTCAACTACTTCTTTATCTTCTACTAATGGCTTTATCTTCAAAAGAGGGGGAAGATAAATAAATGGAAGGGCTCATTAACTGGAGAAGATAGAAAAACTGAGGCACCGGAGGGGCTTGAAGCCAGACCAAGTAGAAAAACTGCTATGGAGACTTGTTAATATCCAGGTATGTAGAAGAAGGCTTTAAAAGTAAATGCCAGTGTGTCAGCAAGTCTTCCCTGCCCAGGAGAGAGAGAGGCACATTTTAACAGCACTTAATACAGGAACTGAAATGGGACACACAAGAGGTTGTTTCTGCAGGGAAGGGAAAAGCAGGCTCTCCTTTGCTTTTGTCCCTGAAAGAAATTAGAGGCAAAGAAATCATTTGGAGCATTTGCTTCGCTTTCAGTGCTAGGATAAATTCTGCTTGGAGTGTCTATCCAGGATAACCAGACACCTCCTGTGCACAAAGCAACCTTCTCCTGCACACACATTGCTCATCAGTGATTTATTTACCCATCTGTCATTGCAGAGGCCTGACTCATTCCTGGGCAGAAAGACCATCATAGGAGCAAGTGCTTTTCCAAATTACTTAGGGTGCCTGATGAAGATGGAGCAAATGATGAGCAAGATAATAACTTCAGTTTCTTTTGTGAAGAGAACAATTAATTAGAACCTCCTGTAAGCCTACTATCTTGGCAAGTTTCTTCATTCTGCAATAATTCTGGGGACCTCAACACAAAAGTAGCACTACACATGCTTGGGCGAATCCAGAGGCCACAAAGATGCTGCAAGGTCTAGAGCACCCCTGGTCTGGAGACAGGCTGAGAGAGCTGGGCTTGTTCAGCCTGGAGAACACAAGGCTCTGGGGAGACCTTAGAGCAGCCTTGAGTGCCTAAAGGGGCTACAAAAGTCTGGAGAGGGGCTTTGACAGGGGCCTGTAAAGACAGAACAAGGGGAATGGCTTTAACCTGGCAGAGGGGAGACTGAGATGAGCTCTTAAGCAGAAGTTCTTCCCTGTGAGGGTGCTGAGGCGCTGGCACAGGTTGCCCAGAGAAGCTGTGGCTGCCCCGAGAAGCTGTGGCTGCCCCATCCCTGGCAGTGTTCAAGGCCAGGTTGGACACAGGGGCTTGGAGCAACCTGCTCTAGTGGAAGGTGTCCCTGCCTGTGGCAGTGGGGTGGAACTGAATGAGGTTCAGGGTCCCTTCCAACTCTAACCACTGTAGGATTCTATCATTCTAAATGCCAGTTATTTGGAGTATATTTAGCACACAAATGCACAGAATTCTCAGTCATTCTGAAACTTCATCATTAGACCCTTATCCTGCAAAAGGAATTCTATTATTTAGCATAAGAAAAGCAAGCTATATAGGATCATTGTCTTTGAAGAACATGTTTCTTGTTACTTTTTAAAGCATGCAGGAACAGCAGCTGGGCCTGGAGGTGTTTTGACTGGGACAATCCAAAGCAGAAGGTAGGAATTTCTCTGTTGATTTTAATGCCTTTGATCATGCCATAATGATTTGCCAGTAAAATGTCAAACACCTAAAAAAAAATAACAGTTCCACCATAAATCTCTTCTCAGAACTGGCAATTATGATCCTGGCAATCACAAGATGTTCATGTTAACTGTAACGCAGAGAGGAGATGTCTGTCACATAAAGTGGAAACATCGTGCTTTATGTTCCTGCATTTGGATAGAAAAAACAGATTTTTGTGGAAACACAGATACCATCTTGGTGGACATTGCTCACAGGATGCTTCTTCCATCTGTAGGGCTGACTGAACATCCCTGTCTCCTGGATTTTCATCTTCCAGAGGAAATGCTGGACTCAGAGAACATGATCTTCCTTTGCAGCCTGGTCTTAGCTGAAACCATGTGGCTTGTAACCTTTCCCTTTCTGATTTCCATGGCAGCCAGCTGCATTGTATCTTGAGAAGTATTTTTTTGCAGGATAACCAGGACAATTCACTATGTGTGCTATTACAGTAACATCCCTTTCATCACATGTCAGAGTGTGGGTTGCTATTTGGCCTGGATGCTTCCACTGAAATCCTTGACTGCGTTAAGCAGTGGTGGCTTCTGATTTGCCTCCCCACAGAGACAATGCCTACCCAGAGCAGTGTGCCTGTCACCTCTGATGTCAGTGCTCAGGCATGTCAAACAAATAGTGGTTACATCTATATATAGTTTCCAACTTCAGCTCTCCAAACACCCCCCTTTTCTTGGGCCAGGCAGCTTCTGGTTGCCTGCTGCCCTTCCCTGGGATTTGCTACTGTTACCTGCAGCAGCGTCAGGCTGCTGACAGATGAAGCCTTCCTTTCCTTTTCTTAACAAGAATAAACTGTTCAAGCATAGGTATTCCACTCTGATAATTTTTGCCTTTGTTTTTCATAACCCTTGTGAGGAAAAATTTGCATCTTTTTGAGAGCATGGTGGCCCATTGCCAGGAAGCTCACTGGGTGCGTGGATACTTTCTGAAGATGGCAGCACACAGCCTAAATACTTACATCAGTTCTTTCTTCTGCTCCTTAGCTGGTGGGTATTTTTGAGAACAGGTTGCTGTCACAGAATCACATGGATCATAGAATCATATGGAGCATAGAATGTTTTGGGTTGGAAAGGACCTTTAAGCCCATCCAGTCCCTGCCACAGGCAGGGACACCTTCCACTAGACCAGGTTGCTCCAAGCCCTGTCCAACCTGGCCTTGAACACTGCCAGGGATGAGGCAGCCACAGCTTCTCTGGGCAACCTGTGCCGGCACCTCAGCACCCTCACAGGGAAGCACTTCTGCCTAAGATCTAGTCTAAATCTACAGTAGAATCCTCATTTTGTATTAGCACAATTCAGAGAAGTCAGCAGCAGAAGGCAGCAGCAGAAGGCAGCAGTATAACCAGTATAACTCCAGCCTCTCCAAATATTAGTTGAAGAAATTAGTACTTTTCCACCATTGAAATCGAGAGCAAAGCCTCATTGACTTCCCAGGATGGGATTACACCATACATGTGGAAAACATACTGAAACTAATGCTTATATTCTAAAGAAAGACTACTAATTTGGGCAGCTTCAGGGATCATGCAAAATGGCTTCAGACACTGCAGTTAGCCTCCAACCCTGAATATTCTGTGATTTTTGAATGAAGCAAAGTAGGCAATGAACAGAGCAGGCAGAAAAACTAAAAACCTGACAGAGGCTGCGCTTTCAACATTTTCTTTTGAAGATTCACAACTGATCTCTTCCTCAAGATTTGTTCATTTATTTCTTTTATTGCTTTATTATCTCTCATGTACTATTAAAAACTGCCAATGAAAGGAGTTGGCACATTTTGACCCACCAATTCTGGCAAATGAAATGGCTCCCTAAGTTTTATGAATGAAGATTTTCATGAAAAACACGCTTCTTTGTGGACAGTTTCTAAACTGACAAAGCTGAATCATACAGATTTTTTTAATGGTCGCTAGGTATGCTTAGGGGAATAGTTCAAAATGCTAGGAATGGAAGGGTTTTTTATTTTTTATCATCAAAGGCAAAAAGTTTTCTACTTTTTTCTTGTGGTTCTCCACCCTCTATCTTGTTTTGCAAGACTAAGTTACCAATTCCAACACTCCAGTTGCATTTCATCTGCTTGCATGTATGGGTTGTCCTCTTGCTATAATGCCAGACAGATTATACATGATAAGTAGTCTATTCATATTAGCTGGAGATCTAATCTCAGGTCAATTCGTAAATAAAAATCCTGAAAAGCATTAGGTGTTTAAATGTAATCAAGAAGCAAACAGTTCTTGCATATGATCAGTTTACTTAGCCTTTCCCCCTGATGTAGAAAGAACTGATTTCTCCTGGAGCAGCTATTAGCAGAAAAAACAATGAAGTTCCACTTTGGTCAGGTATTTATTAAGGGTGTCAGAATTGGGCTCAAATGTTTAGCAGCTAGATTTTGTTTAGAATTATTTTAATTTTCAAGGTGATCTTTTCCTGTATATGTCCCTGTCATGGTTTAAGCCCAGCCGGCAGCCCAGAACCACGCAGCTGCTCACTCAGTCCCTCCCCTTCCCCCCGCCCAGCTCCCAGAGGGATGGGGAGGAGAATCGAAAGAATGTAACTCCCATGGGTTGAGACAAGAACAGTCCAGTAACTAAGGTATAACACAAACCACTGCTGCTGCCGCCAATGATAACAATGATAAGGGAAATAACAAGGGGAGAGAGTATTAAAGCTCACCACCCACTGACCAATACCCAGCTCAGCTGAGCAGTGATCTAGCCCTTCCGGGTAACTGCCCCCAGTTTTTATAGTGGGCATGATGTGCTGTGGTATGGAATACCTCTTTGGTCAGTTTGGGTCAGGTGTCCTGTCTCTGCTTCCTC
>WYDI02032246.1:0-16986 GCA_009867235.2 Psittacus erithacus
TAAGGGTGGTGAGGCACTGGAAAGGGTTGCCCAAGGAAGTTGTGAATGCTCCATCCCTGGTGGTGTTCAAGGCCATGCTGGACAGAGCCTTGGGTGACATGGTTTAGTGTGAGATGTCCCGACCCATGGCAGGGGGGTTGGAACTAGATGATCTTTCCAACCCTAACTATTCTATGATTCTACCTACAGTGACGTCCCTGATG
This sequence comes from Psittacus erithacus, assembly GCA_009867235.2. Lineage (NCBI taxonomy): Eukaryota > Metazoa > Chordata > Aves > Psittaciformes > Psittacidae > Psittacus > Psittacus erithacus. Next base: position 204 of record WYDI02032246.1, read on the forward strand.
TCAAAATTCAACAGGCTTTCATTAAAGAATGAATCTGTCCCTTTAGTTCAAGTGACATATTAAAGATCCTATCTGAAAGCAAAAAACCCTCCAGTTCAATAAAATAACTTCTTTAGATGAACTGTCCATGCTTTCCTGTACTCCCTGAAGTTTTGTGCTTTAGACAAGAAGCACTTGTTTGATTAATTTAGGAATTGCTAAGGATAGAATTATCACTGGAAATTCACTATGGTGAATAAACATATTCACACGCATTGATGTCTGATAAAACAGCACACTCAGTCTTTCCTTCTTCAGCCTCAGCATAGGTTTACATCAACACTGAAGGATGATATGATTAGTTATGACTAAGTTTCCTCTTCATTACAGATACATATTCCTAAAAAAACCCCTAAGGTCAGGAACCATTTATTTTGTGTAGGCACCTGTATAGCCAAAAATACTTCTGTTCCTTCAAGGTACCTGTATTTTAGCCATAAGAAATGAATATTATAATCAAGGAAACTATCCTTGGCATGACTGCTACTGTATAACACTATATTTTCATGTGAAATTGTCTGCCAGAGTGAATTCTACAGTAATTAGTATTCATTTGCTTGTGTAATGGATTTCTGGCTTTTCGCTTGAAGCTGTTTGTCATGGTTTAAACCGAATCAGTAACTCAGAACCATGCAGCCGCTCACTCACTCCCTTCCCTTTCTTCTCCCTCCCTCACAGAGGAATGGGGAGGAGAACTGAAGGAATATAAATCCCATGCGTTGAGGTAAGAACAATCCAGTAACTAAGGTACAATTCAAAACCACTAGTACTACCACTAATAATAATAATAAGGGAAATAACAAGGGGACAGAATAAAAAACTAAAAGGAGAAAGTAATAAAAGGAAAACAATAAACACAAGTGATGCACAATACAACTGCTCACCACCCTCTGACTGATACCCAGCGATCTGGGCCTTCCAGGTAACTGCCCCCAGTTTATATACTGGGCATGACGTGCTGTGGTGTTGAATGCCCCTTTGGCTAGTTTGGGTCAGGCGTCCCGTCTCTGCTTCCTCCCAGTTTCCTGTGCACCTCCTCACTGGTAGAGCAAGAGACTGAAAAGTCCTCGATTGGGGTAAGCATTACTTATCAACAACTAAAACCATCTGTGTGTTATCAGCATTATTCTGATACTAAAGTCAAAACCATGACTGCATTAGCTACTAAGGAGGAGAAAAATAATTCTTACAGCTCAACCCAGGACACTGTTTATCACTGAAAACTCTTAATACATTATAATTAATGCACTCACACTTTCCCAGGAGTGGCTGCTAATTAGAAACAGTAGCTGAATTTTAGTTACAAGAATATTTGGAAACCCTGCTGTACCTGTCTGAGTTGGGGAGTCCCACATGACATGAAGGGAAAGTCAACTTTGTTATGATGTCCTTCCTCATACTCAGTACTTTATGATTTCCCACTTTATCACTCTTTCAAAATCCAGCTACTTTATTGCAATGGGCTTGAGGAAGGAGCTCTGGACCTGAAAGTGATGCTTAGGGATTTTTTGGTCTGTCTGTGGGAAGTGGCAGCACAGATGCTACCTGTGTAGGACCAAATCTGGTATTCACACTGACAATACAGCAAAAGCATCCAGGGTATAATGGATTTTTGTTTCACATTTAAAAAAATGTTTTAAATATATGTTTAAATACAATATAGACTGCTTCATATGGAAATGATCATGTGTTCCTGAGATACAGGTATACTAGAAGACAAATTTTATATCACACTCCATTCTTTCAATTTAGCAAATCCGAGAAGTTGGCCAAATACTTGAATTTGTTTATAACAACTAACAATGAATTGAAAACCTAGCAACTGGCATTTTACACGGTTTTTATATAACATACCTAGGAGTATCTCATCATTAGAATGTGATAAACCAGCATTGTCTTACATGATACCAAGCTTGAAGACTGTTCAGTTATATGTATATGTTTATCAGCTAACTGGGCGGAACTGATGTCAATTTAGGTATTTTACAGTGATAACTACAGCAACATGTTTTTCCTATTATGTAGAAAACGTCTTCCCTGCTTAATCATAGCCCTTCTACATCTTCTAGATTTTCAGCCATATTTTGTTAACAGTTTAGATCAAAACCAGTAGAACAAACTCATTAATGTACAGCTAAAAAGACACAGTGACCTTTGGTTTTTTTTTTTTTTTTTTTAATTACTGCTTACAATAGTGAAGAATGCAATAAGAAATTTACAGCCCACTGAAATTTTCAAGATTTCAAATATGTTCCAGTTCTGGACTAACTCCCCCACCCCCCCTGTGAAACTGTTCCATGAAAAAGACAGACCACAAGCCTCCACCAGGCCCTCTTTGACTAGGCTAAGGACCTGGCTCATGTACTTGATGGCAGCAAGGCTCAGCATTTACAGAGCCATCCTTCCTATATTATCCCCTTCAGCTTCTGACAACCAGAAGCCTAGGAGCTGATAACAAAGCAAGCCAAATTTGGCTCTCTCCCATCTCACGTAATTCTCCGTACTGACAAGTTCTTTATAATCTTTACAAGTTCTTCCTTGTGTATGGCTTTGACTAAAAACTGCAAGGTGACATGGGAAATGCTTCAAATGAATGTTCCTTCAGTTCTGAAAAAAACCCCAGCATCTTTGTATGAAATCCTCTGTATTAGAAAAAAGCCAGAACCTCTGTGAAAGAATTTGGTAAAAGAATCTAAGTAAGACCTAGGAAATCTTGCTATCCACAAAGAGCAATGCAACATGCAGCATAAAAAGTGCAAATGTAAGATAAAATATTGCCTGATGAGAGAGGACCCAAACACAGCATGATACTGATACAGGAGTATTCAGGAAGTGCACTTAGATCCATGCTTCTAATTTCCCAGGCTTGAGCTTGTCCTGCTCAAGTAAGTAATCACTGGTACACCCTGCCTTAAGATTCACAGTGCTGATGTTAACAAATTTGCCTAGATTTGTATTATTTTTACTGTGCCAATACAACCTATTGCATATAATGTCTCCCATCATCAGAACTTCCTGACATTAACAGCTAGATCCTCAGAGCAATTTCCTTGAGTTACTCTAGATGGTTTGACAAGGCAGAATAGGGATAGCTGGCATCCTGTACTGAGCATTTAAGAGATGGCATTGTCAAAGGAAAAGAAGATGCTTTTGCAATTGGTATAATTCAGATGATGAAAAAGTCTTTGTACAAGCTATAGAAATTTCTCAACGGCAGCACTGCCTGTAGCACAGCTCTGTAGCATTACTTGCTGTGGACCTGGATAGACCTGGGCCACAGACCTACCTGTCACTTTGTCGATGTCATCAGCCCTGAAAAAAGTGAAGAAAAAGCTCCTGTCTTTGCAAAAAAGGACTCTGGTGCACAGGAGCACTGGACCCACAGAGATGACCTCTCCAAACTGAGGGGCTCATGAACCTAAGGCACAACTGAACTCTGACTTTGGGGAATGCCAACCAACCTGCTCCAGAACCACTATATCCTGTCAGAGACTCAGATTTGGCGCCTGTAGGAGAAGTAAAACATTAACAGTCTCAAAAGCCAGCTGCATGACATATTACAGGATGTACTACCAAAGTAATATGTTGACATATATAGCAATTAGATCTTAGCCACAACCACCAAATATACTGATGAACACCAATGAAGCACTGGAATCTGAAAACAAAAAAGCTCTGCAAATAGCTGTTTTCAATTCAGTATCTGTTCAGTTTATATTTTCAGTTCAGTGTCTGGATTAAAAAATTAAACCCAAACATTTCACATCAATTCAAAGTAGAAGTTTTGAGAATTTTGGGATGGAGACAAAATAATTCTGAGGGAAAATAATTCTGAGCAATCTTGAGTTATTCTCTTTTGGACAATTCTGAGTAACAGAAAGTAAGTCTTTAACTCACAGAGTGAGGAGTATGTATTTCTCTTTTCAGGACTAGTGCCTACCCACTCAAAGAATCCCTTCACTGCATTGTTCAAAGTTCTTGTTATTCGGTTGCTGTAATGGAGCTAAGTTATGGCTGGGTTCTTAGAGAGAAGAGTTTTAGGGATCTCTTTGGCAAGTGAGATAGCCAGAGTTTATTTGGCTGAATTTGGGACTGAAAAGGATGTTAAAGTCAATACAGTATGCAAACATTTTCCTACTACCCCAAAAAGAAATGTATTTCACCATGATACCTCTGTTCAGCCACACTTGCTAGGTTGACAATATTAGTGAAATAAAAGAGCTTCTGGCTAGCCAAATCATTTACAGGGACCTGAAAACACCAAATCAGATTCTAACTATTGCTGCAGTCTCTGCCTACAAAGGTCTTTTGAAAAGCTTTAGGGTCAAGCTTTCAAAGACCAAAGCTTTAAGGTCTTTTGAACATACACTTGTTTTGCTACTCCTTCTGATTTAGTTTATTACAGAAATTATTCTGCTATTCAGAATTTTATTCTGAATTTTATTAATTCAAGGCCAGATGACAGAGTTACAGCATATCAGTAATATTCTCACTTAAGTATCATGCACAACTACCATTGAGTTAAGCCACTATATGTAATCAGCTAGTTTTGGAGGCTGAAATGATTTTTCTTAGCCACATTCCAAAGCCCTTCTGTCAGCACTGAACTGACTCACAACTGCTAATGGTATGTACCCATTTTTTTATATAGTTGGTGAAATCAGGTTATCCAGGAACAGAGCTAAATGAATCCTAAAGCTAACATTAGGTGGGCAAACAAAGTAATGAGAATTAAACATGTTTGGGTTTTTTTTTCCTAAGAACTGACAGCAAAAAAATCCAATGTAAAACATAACTTTGTACCTATCACATGACTCTGACATGTAGTCCTTGTCATGGTGTCCTCCTCTTCTTCTTGCAAGTTTTCTGAGACTACTTTAGCCTGTACATAGTGCAACAACAAAAGTGAAGAAAATCTGTGACTCAGTTATGTTGCTTCAGGATAATTAGAGAATATAGTTTCAGAAATAAACCAGAATAAATTTACAGGGCAGCTAAGAGTGGAAGAGTTCATTCTACAAACAGTATCTGAGGAAACAACCTTAACTTCATTCAAACTCAAAATATGCAGCAGTCAAAAAATACCCTTGGAAGATGTAATTCTTCAAATGGAAAACTCTTTTCTGCAGTTGTTCTGTCCTCTTTGCTTCTCTCTAGAAATACCATGTTTCACATTATAAGCCAAAAAAATGTGAACTTAATACATGATATGTTATCTCTCTAGTTCAGTTTGCAAACACAGAACTGGCATTTTTGTTTTCACTTCTATTTAAAAGCAGTAATTAGCTAAACAGCGAGAAAAACTTAAGAATGCAGGGCACACTAAGAGCCTGCATGTGTTATTCAAGTAAAACGGGTTAAAACTTAAACAGGGGAAGTTTAGATTTAGATTGGATATAAGGAAGAAGTTCTTTCCTGTAAGGGTGCTGAGGCACTGGAATGGGTTGCCCAGGGAAGTTGTGAAAGCTCCGTCCCTGGCGGCATTCAAGGCCAGGTTAGACAGAGCCTTGGGTGGCATGGTTTAGTGTGAGGTGTCCCTGCCCATGGCAGGGGTGTTGGAACTAGATGATCTTAAGGTCCTTTCCAACCCTAAGTATTCTGTGATTCTGTGATTCTAAGTGTGTGTCAATCAAACCCCCTACAGACTCTATTTTTCAGTTGAAGTCATATTTTTTGCTGTTCTTCTGCACTATTTCCCAAGTCTATATATAATCTGGGTATCTTCCTAGCATACAGTGAAAACCCCTTCCATTACATGCCATCAGCAACCATAATTCAGATCCAGGGACATATTTTTCTGGCTGATACATAAATCAAACAGGAATGAAGATACTTTCAGGGTGATGAGAGGAGGAAAGCCAACACTGCAGAAAAAAAATATTGTCAATATCTATCTCAAAGATTTTAAATTATTTATTAATCCTTCTGCTGTTTTAAACTACTTACAGCACATCCACAATAACATTAAATATCTTCTGCAATGTAAACCAACAGAATTTATCATCATTTGCATGCCATATCTTTGACCATAGTATATATTCTGCTTGTTTGGCTCCCACTAGTAGCGTTATTGACCTCTTGTGACTAGCCTCAGTAAGACATGAAAGACTAGCTCTCCATCTAAATAAAGTGCATTTATAATCTCCTAATCCCAGAGATCTGATTGCATCTTTTTTTCTTCGGAAGTAACGCTCTTCAGGCTATGGAAAATTCAGACGAGTATGTGATCATGCAAAGAATGGGTAGCACAATTTCTCACATTTGCAGACTGCATGGCAGTCTGTGGCTTACTGCTGATGTGACATTTCACAGTATTAGGATAGATCTCTGGGCATTCCCCAAACACACAGACTGCAGACAGACAGTGCTATACAAAGCTCCTGGTGTCTCGATTTTGGTGCCACACTTCCACCTCACAAAGCAAAGTCCATGGCTTTCTTAAATTACACTGGGCTGTAATAAAATAACATAGATGAAATGAAGCAGTGCAGCACAAAAATGATTGTATCTCACCTTAAGCTCCAGCCAAGGACATGAAAAAGTATTGGAGAATGTGGAATATCCTTGGTGTGGGCTAAAGGATTATGTATTTCTGTTGGCTGGCCTTTAGAACAAAGTGCTTTTTTGATGAACACTAACGGGAAGTGTATCCCTCTGAAGGTGAAAGCACAAGGCCACCATTGGTGGAACATTGCTTTTTCCATAAATTCAGTGGCAGTCAAGCAATAACATTCTTTGCATGAACAGAATCAGATGTAATTGGTGCATATGTTACGGTGTAATAGTGCTCCAAATCTTTACCTGGCACATCATAAGAGAAGAGATTTAATCATCAAAAATTAAATAGGCTTTAAAGGAAAAACTTGCTAGGAAATTAATGTTAAAAAATGTCATGGCCAGGATTTAAAGAAGCAGTTTATATGATATGCAGTTTTGAAATACAGCAGCTTCAACGCTAAACCTGTATGGTTGAATGCACTTTGCATTGTTCAAAACATAAATCTTCATAGTTTAGGGCTTTTCAAAATATTTATGCTGCTTTCTCTGAAAGAATTTGTTTTGTCTTTTTTACAAGCACAAAAATGCACAACAGGCCATTCTAACTGCATGCGACTTTTCAGTCACAGCTGTCTCACAGTCCTTTGAAATTGCTTCAAAGTAAGCAGATACCAAATAACTGGAAATTATAGTAATAAGATGCATGAATTCTGAATTTAAAGACTTTCTATTGTTTTTCTTGTAGAAGTTTGGAGGACAAGATGAAATATCACATACTGTGGAATCTTAAAATATATCTCTTTCACAGGTCAGCATTAAGGACTGTAAGCATGTTTTTAGTACTGTTATTCTAAGTATCTCCAGTCTTTTGGCACTAGGTATTTCTTTCAGAAATTAAGTGACACAAAAAAACCGTAATATGAATTGAAAAGATGAAGCATATTATGTAACTTAACCTTAAAAAACAATACAAAAAATACTCTGATTCCCCATGAACAAAGGAGTGTATTGTATACGACAGGTAATGCCTTTTCCCTGTGACTAACATGCCCTTAATAGTGAAATAGTACAATTAGCAGTTCTCCATTATTTTTGTATATTAAGAACAATCTTTGTAGTTACCCGATAAAACAAAGCATGTTTCTTGAAGACCTACTTAGAGTTCTAAATGACTATTATTGCTATGTTTAGAGAGACTTCACAAAATGACAGACAAAAAGCACAGCAAATTATTCCAGCATTAGAAAATAATGAGTCAGAAAGAAACTGTAGAAGCAGTGTGCAGAGTTTTTTGTACTCCTGTACAGTGAAGATATACTCTAAGCTGTCAGGACCATATTAAATGGGGCATAGTTAAAACTGAGCGGCTCTGATAAGGCGCTCTGCTTTGCTATCAAAGTTCTAGATCAGCTGGATTGAATTTCCTGCATATTGCACATTTCCAGACTTTCATTCTCTCTTTTTCCTTTCAGTGACACTACAAGGACAGCCTTAGATATGCTTATAATTTGTGGCTTTATAATGCAGGAGACATCTACATTTTGAAAGAAGAGATGATACCACAGGAGTCAGGAGGAAAAAGTTTTCAAACACATTCAGTCTGCATATGTTCGCTGTTAAGTTTTAAAAATGACCTTGCAGATGTTCTTAGAAAAGACATCTGCATTAAAGTAAAACAACATTTGTCTGAAGTTGAAACTATGCGTGGATATTTTAACCTTAAGCATCTTAAATGTCAGGACTATGCTAAGAGTTTTTACAGTTCCCATTATGAAGCTTTCTGAAATTTGTTTTACCCTTGAAACACATCCCAAAGAATTTGTGTTTCAAATCCTCTCAGACAAAATAGTTGCATGTGCTGTACTTCAGTAACACAGTTTTATCAGAACAACAAAAGTGATAGTCTTAACTTCATGATCAGAATTGCATTTGGCGCAGGTTGTCAGTCTATTAGGTGGAAATTGTGATTATTGTTAATAATCACCATAATAATGTGGTCAAGACAGCTATCAGGAATGAGAAAAGAATGCTCATCAAGTTAAAGCATCTCTGTTTTCCTGGTGCTTGGACTTTAAAATATCATGGGAAAGGCCCCTTCTAGGCAAGAAATTGCTTACAAAATTCTATGTTAATACAAGCTTCAAAAGGAAGTGCACCCATTCAGTATGACTTTGGGTTACAGTTCTTGACCGCATGTATACTTCTTGATGCAAAAAAGTTAGCCACTCACACAACCTTTCAAGAATCAGAATCTAGTAGCTAACAAAAAATAAATTTGTTTTTCTTCTAAACTGCATCATCCCTACTTTCTGGGTAAACTGGTGTATCAGATTTACTTCGTACCTTATTGAAGCATAAAACTAACTACAGGACATTAAATGTAGATTTTCTGTGGTACAGAGACATGGGTCAAAAGTATGGTTTTGCTTTTGAAAGACTTCCTCTTAAGTAACAAATATTCTCAAACATGGTCAAACACTTCGCCTCTTTTGCATCAGCAGTGCACTTTTTAGGTTAAATGATTTCTATAACGTCCAGAAGAATGTTAACACTGGCATGCAATTTTCAGGGAAAGGGGAAAAAATGAAAAAAAAAAAAGAAAATGGTCCTATTATTTCACTCTACTAGAGTATGATTATAGCACTGTTGTGCGTGTACCTCCATTGGAACTGAATTGCCAGCAGAAGCAGTAGGATCTTCATGACTAGCTGTATAATCTGGCCTGTATTTAAACTGCCAACTTTAGTATTAATTCACAATGCTCTAGCTATACAAAATCCTTCTATCATATAAAAACAGCTATCGCCCTGTTTGTCTGTACTGACAATCAGGAGCACCTCCAGAAGTTAAAAAAGAATGTAATAATGTTTTCATATACCAAAGCACTTACCAGGGTCTGATTCTGCATTTCCATATCAGTTTTTGTGGTGTTGTTTTTCTTGTGGTTTCCTTGAGAGCTAATAGAATTACCGTGAAGAGAGGAGGCCTGGGAGCTGCCCTTCGACACACTCCTGTAGGAAACATTATTTGATCCACTTTCTGTCTGCTGAACTGCTTTCTTATCAACTCTGCAGGTAGAGAGTGATTCCGCTGATAAATTACATTGCCCTTCTTCAACCACTCTACTTTCCCATTCCTTTAATGTTTAAAGTAACCTCTCTGTATCTTTCTGTCTCTAACTTTGAGTGATAAATGTTTCTAACTAGCCTTGATCAAACCTGTCACTTACAATTTCAGGTAGTATATCAATTTAGCCTTTCACATATAATGGTTTATATTATATTTGGGATTGCTGTGGGGCAAACTTGAAAACACAGTATAGCAATTGTTAAGTTCTGTGAGTGAAGGTTGTGGTAGCTAGAAATCTAATTAAATCTGACTAGTTACCAAATATATGTCTGCTGGTTACAATTTCAAAGACCACTGGTTTGGTTAACAGAGTAACATGAACAAAATTATCATCTCATTATTAATGTTTTGGGGGTCTTTTTTGTGCAGAGATTAACATCCTGATTGTCTACCTACTGATTACTCCTATGCATTCTTAGCCTACGAGAAACACATTGAACTTAGCATTTGATCAGCTGTAAAGCTACAGTGTACAACGACACATCCCAAACTGTGTTCCAGAGTTTTACCTGTTTAAAAGCTCTTTCATGAAACTGTCTTTTGGTGAGAACATAGATATGCTGGAACCTTTGCCCTGCTCACACTCAATCTCACCAGGAGTGTCTTCCGAAGGTTTCAGAATGTTGCTCTCCATGGCATCAGCTAAAATATCACCATTGTCTGCTTTCCTGTTAATTTCATTTTCTATTTCACAGTGTTGCTCAGTTTTCTTTTTTTCTTTTTTTCTCTCTAATTTTGCCTGCTTAATTCCAAATCCTGAAATTCTTGCATCGTTTTTTTCTACCTTTGTTTTCAGATCATCAGTCTTCCTGCTACTCAGTGCTGGAAGCTTACTCTTCCGAAAGCCAAACCAACTAGCTATAGAGGGCCCAGTCCTTTGTTTAGTCTCTGCCATGGGCGATTTAGTTTGTCCCTGACCCTTTTGCACATTTTCTTGAATGCATAACATGACTTTTTCCTCTATTGTAGGTTGCAGAGCTGGGGAACTCAAAATATTGGCACCCTTCTCAGAGGCTTCTGCTAACTGCAAACACATTGGCTGTTTTCGTGACTTTGTTGCTTCCAGTTTCTGAGAACACTTTATTCCATCTGAGCTTTGAAATGATGAAGACTGTTTGGAAGATACAGAAACTGATGCTTCTAGTTCTAGTTCCAGTTCTGCTGGTAGAACTCTTTTTTCACTTTGAGCTCCATGTTGAAAACTTTCAGTGCTTTTCTCACTCTGGACAGACAGGCTGCGCGCATCTTTCTCAGAAAATGGTTTGTTTCCATTGCATTTTGAAGTGTGAAACAGGTCTAGTTTTGGACATGATCTGAAGGGCAGTTTGCCTGGGCTTCCATGCTGGCTATTACAATTAGTTGTATTTCCAAGAGAGCCATGCCTAGAATAGGAATTTTCTGTGGTTTTAGGAGTATACAAAAGAGTCTCTGGTGTTACTGCTGACCCAGGAATGGGCTTGATTTGAAGTCCTTCCATGGATGAATTCTGCCTTATTAGAGAATTTCCTCTATCAGAAGTGTTAGTAATAATCTGAGTCCGCACTTTTCCAAGACCTTCTGTTGCAGGGGCAGGTTTTTCCCCTGTATGAATGCTGAAACTCTGACTGCGAGCTTTTGCTCCATTCAGGCCCAGAGCTGGCTTCAAGTGTGACTTGTTACTAGAAGAAACAGATCTCTTAACCAATTTGTTTTCTAATCCATCTACTCTGTCTACCACCAAGTTGCAGTTTTCATGTGAATGAGGTGATGCTGCATCCATACTAAGTCCCACAGTAAAACTGTGTTTTACTTCAGTATCAGACTTAGAGTCTTTTAATTCAGAATCTTTTGCACTTTCACTGGTTACACATATGGATTCATTTTGCTTGTACTTACTTGAACTCACATTACTTTTGGAAGCTGCATTTATACTGTCTTTTTCCTGTTTCCCTGGTACAGTAGAACTCCTGCAAAGTTGGGGAGATTTGACAAATAATTTCAGTCCTACAGGCAGACGGGTTTTCATTCCTTTCTCATTAGGGTTTTGGGTAGCATGTGCAGTGTCACTACCATAAAACAGTGTTGACAATGGGGAATTGTTTACCTGAGATAGTAAAGGCTCACTTGTGCTTGTGGTATGACATTGAGGAGTTGCAGGGAGAATGTTTGGCATCTTTTGCGGCTGATCTACCCCACTGTCACAGGAAATACCTTTTCTGCTGGAGTATGTGTCTTGTGAAGAAGTTGTTTTCAGAGACGGAAAACCTAGAGTAAAGGACCTGGCTGTTTGAAAATCTGTGTTAGGAAATTCGTGACTCCTGTGGAGACCCAGCTGATTAGGGCTTTTGGGGAAGACTTGCTTTGTGGAAACTTTAGGAAGTTCTTGGCATGCACTATGAGGTTTCTGAGATATGCTCTTATTTTGCATAATTGCTTCTGCATTTTCTTGAAGGTAAGGTAATTCAATTTTGGCCACAGAAGATGCATTTTTTGCCTGCAATTCATGACTAGATTGATTATGAAAGCCAGAATTCACAGTTCCTTTTGATGGTGATGATTTCAGTATATTTTTTGCTGTTTCACTGGGACCAGATCCACCTAACTTTACCACTACAGGTGGTGAATATGCATAATCAGGCCGAATCAACAAGGATGTTGACCTGCCTGGAGGAAGGGGTGGGGATGGTGATCGGGTTTCTACAGTTGCTAAATCACAATGAAAGTCTCTGGTTGGAGGTTCTCCATAGTCACTGGGCTCTATAAGGTGCTGAGGCAACAGTGGTGATGCTGGATTCTGACTCTTTGGATACTTTGAATGGTCACTTCTGCCTGGGTGTTTCAAGCTAGGCAGAGGGTGGACAGGGGTCTTTGGAACCTGAAAGTCGACCTTTGAGTCAAAATTATGAGGTGGACTTTGTGCCTTTTTGAATCTTGAAAGCTTTACAGGTGGCAGAGCAGGTGATTTTTCAAGGGCTGCAGGGCCTACTGCTTCAGCTACAGGCATGTCCTCATTCTCTGTCATCGCAGTTTTCTGTGGAGAAAATTTACCTCTGCTTGGTATTTTAGTCAAGTTTGGTTTTTGATTGATTCCTGAATGCACAATGGAGCCTGAATTGGCCTTGTATATTGCATCATACACTGGCTTCGCTAGTTTTTGTCGTGGAGTATTTTGCAGCATCATTCTTCCACAGTGTGAAGATTCATTGCAGGTCATGGGGACAACTGTGTTTTTATTCCCTGTATTATCTTCAAGAGTCTTTTTCTCAGTTTCATCTTCAGGTCTTTCTAAACAAGTGTAGTTTTGAGCACTGGTTCCTGTCCGCAAACCAGTTATTCCCTGAGGTATAAATTCAGTATATTCTGCAGTGGATGCAGTTCGTGGCTGGTTGATTGAAATTTCATTTCTTGTTACAGTGACAGCTCCAGTTTGATGTGAGCTGAATTCAATAGGCTCACCATCCTCAGCATCAAATATTACTGTAATGCACTCTTCAGAAGAGGTCTTTTTTATAACCTTTTGTTGTTTAATGAAATTACATGTCTTTGGCCTAATGTCTGAGGGAGCAGATATCTTTTTTTCCTCTTTGTCAGTAGATACAAACTGAGAATTCTCCATGTCTTTGAGCATGTCAGAGGTCTTCATGTACTTCTCAGTAAAAGGAGCTGCTAATAAATCTGATGGACTTTTCTCATCACTGCTTTCTATATGCAATTCATCCAAGACTTCATTGTCATCAGTATCTGAAAGCTGAAAATTAAGGTCCTTCCAGCCTATAGTAGAGTGGCTTTGATATAACTGTAACTCAGGCAGCTTTGCTGTGGTGCATGATTTTACTTCTGCCTGAAATCCACTGACAAAACTAGTCAATTTTTCAGGTCTTTCCTTTGAATTAAAGTATGAACTTCTTTCTGGCAAGTGCTTCCTATTAGGATCCCAGTCAAAGAGACTGTCAGAAATGCTGTGAGTTAATTTGTTACAATAGGTCATGCAGTCTTCACTTGGTACTTCCTTCAGCAACAGTAAGGATGAAGAGTCATCATCTGCATCATCATGTGAATCTGAATCATAAGAGAATGTTTTGTTATGTTCTATGCAAACACTTCCTATTTCTGTTGGCTTACAGTAAGTCTGTTCATTATGACCACCACATTTAACTCCAGGGGAATATATTCCTTCATTAGAGTTCATGCAATCTTTGTAACCCCATTTTGATATTACTGAAGGTGATTCAAGTAATATTTTTTTCTTCTGTAACTTCTTCAGCCCTTCTAAGATATGGTTTTCCTTGATACGAGTTGGAGGTAGATCATCTGCAGGACTTGAGAGGTTGCTTGGGAGCGAAGAGCCAACACTTACTCTTTTATCCCAGCTCACAGATGACTGTTAAAACAAAATAAAATTCACATATTACTCACATGTGCTGTTAATAAAAAGTGTTACCATTTTAGAAAACAGATATAGGACTTGTATTGGGTATTACATTTCCTCCATTGCTATTAATAGCAATGTTCTTTTTTAATAAAGGATTTCATAGTGGTGTGAAGGCTACAGCGCATTTAAAACCTGTAGGAAGAACAATATGAATGGAAGGATTAAGATAAAGAAGAAGAGTAATTTGGACTGTGAAAGACAGAATAAATGTTAGAATAAATGAGGAAACTGTGAGCAAACTGGAGTGATAAAGGAATTGTTAAAGAAGAATTAAAAGGGGGAGAGTGAAAGGGAGGAGACATTTGGGACAGAATCCTTACTGAGTTCAGTAACAACTGTTTTAAATATAAAAGAGAGAGGAAAGTGAAAAAAAATCTCTGAAATAGGCAGCTTTTCAATTTATCTTGTTTCAGATTAATTTACGCTAATAAATGAAGAAAATTAATTTGATTTACCCTTTTGCCGCATGTCTTTCCATCATTCCACGTGTAGGAGGAACCGCTGGAATATTCACTGCAAGCACTTGAGAGGGAGAGTTCACTGCTACTGCAGCTGCTCTGGGGATACAGGCGGCTAGGACCTGTCATATTTAATTGACTCTGGCATTTCAAAATGGGTACACTGGATTTCACATTCTGCTGGCATTCCTAAAATATGAGAAGAAATAGAAATATCTTATGGGTGGAAAAAGATCGTTTAACTTCCTCTTGATTAAGAAGGACAAAGAAAAAGCAAGTAAGCTACTTATGCATTCCTGTTATGCCATTAGCATCTGGTGAATTTAATACCGAGAACTAAATTACAAATTGCTAAAATTTATCAGGTCAAAAATCCACAATCCTCCATATTTTATTCTTTATTCTCAAACCAATATTCTGCTATTCTTTTGCTAATGATTATTCTGAGTCTATTTGAATTATGCTTTGTATATAAGCAGTGTGCCTGAGTAAGATACAGAAAACAAAGTTATAAGAATACATGTACATCTTGACAACTGCATTATAGCCCTACAATGTAACTGATGAGGCTGTGCAGCCCGGACAAGGTAAATTAATTTAGTGTCCCAGCCAGAATGTCCACTGAGAATGGAATCTCTCCATTACAGTCTAATTTTGGTTTCCTATCTAGTTCAAAGCTTCGTCTAAGAAACTCTCTGATGTAGGACAATCCGTCTTTGTGTCGCTTGCAGACAGCTGAAGCCTCTTGTTTATGCAATTTATTGACACTTTATGGCTGCCTTTAGTACTTGTGTAGTTATCGCCCTTCTCCAAATGCAATTTCAGCTGACTGTGACTAAGTGCCAGCTTTGAGGAAGAGAGTAATGAAGAGCAGATAGCACTTTAGGTAAAATATTAAACCTCTGTAGGAGTATCTAGGATGCCTTTAATTTGTTTTCAAACTAATACTCTTGTGCCTAATAGTGTTAGAGCTTCTTTAATGTTAAGTGCCTGCACCATTCTGTTATGCTATTCTCCAGCTCCCTTACAGAATCAGACATTTTTTTAATTACCAGGAACACCAGACAGAGAGACATAGCTACCTGAAAGCAGGTTGTAGTGAGGTGGGGGTTGGTCTCTTCTCCCAAATATCAAGCAATAGGATGAGAAGAAACAGTCTCAAGTTGTTCCAGGGGATGTTTACATTGGGTGTTAGGAAAAATTTCTTCACTGGAAAGATTGTTAAACATTAGAACAGGCTGCCCAGTGAAGTGCTGGAATCACCACCCCTGGAAGTATTTAAAAGATGTGTACAGGCGGCACTTAGTGACATGGTTTAGTGGTGGACATGGCAGTATTGGGTTAATAGTTGGACGCAATGATTTTAAGGGTTTTTTCCAACCTAAATGATTCTATGATTCTACATGACTCTGTTTCATGAAACTTTGTTTCAGATTTCATTAAAGCAAGCTCAAAAAATATTTATTGATTTTGCATGTAGATATACCCCAAACTAACTTTGCTTAGATGAAAATTTTACCTTTATATTCAAGAAGACACAAGAAATATGAAGTTATTGAATCCACAAAACAATTATTGAAACCGTATATGCAGTAGACACAGCTTCTGCATGCTAATCTCCAGAAAAATGCTGTTTGTAGGCGCTTCTCATACAGTAACATGTTTGTTGCCCTTCTGCTAATTTCTTCCATTTATTCCCCCATGTCCTCCCATTTATTACTACAAGGGTTGAACCTTTTTTCAGTTAAATGGGAGAGAGCAGAATTTTTACTGCTGAGGAGTTCATCAGTACAGCTGCTCATTGCTCAACTGACATAATAATGTTCTGGTTTTGACGTAACTACAGGGCTGTCTTGGGTTCAGCAGTAGCAGTCATTTTTCTCCTTAGTAGCTGGCGCAGTGCTGTGTTTTTGACTTTCAGCCTGGGAACAGCGCTGATAACACCAATGTTTTTAGTTGCTGTGCAGTAATGTTTACTCTGACCATGGGCTTTCTGAGCCTCATGCTCTGCCAGGGAGGAGTGGAACTGGGAGGAAGCAGAGCCAGGACATCTGACCCAGACTAGCCAAAGAGGCATTCTATACCACAGCACGTCATCCCCACTATATAAACTGGGGAGAGTTACCCAGAAGGCCCAGATCGCTGCTCGGGTCGGGCTGGGTATCGGTCATCAGGTGGTGAGCGGTTGTATTCTCTTCCCTTGTTATTTCCCTTATCATTATTATCATTGGTGGTAGCAGCAGTGGTT
>WYDI02032246.1:17109-29272 GCA_009867235.2 Psittacus erithacus
CTGGACTGTTCTTATCTCAACCCATGGGAGTTACATTCTTTCGATTCTCCTCCCCATCCCTCCGGGAGTGGGGGGAGGAAGGGGGAGGGAGTGAGCGAACGGCTGCGTGGTTCTGAGTTGCTGGCTGGGCTTAAACCACGACAAGGGCAAACCATTATTCTCTGTCACAGGCAAAACCTATGGATGGGAAAATCATTTAGAGGTAGCAAGAGCACATTTCACCTCTGGAATTATTGCTACATGTCCTCCTATGAAGTCAAGTGGATGCAAGAAGGGTAGCCTTTAAATCCACGAGATCTGGGAAGAATACATCTTTCAGTGTGAGGCAGGCTGATGCCTGTGTTTTGGGCTCTGAAGCAGACTTTCTTGCTTTGTTGAGACAAATTACTCTTTATTTATGACATTGTGGTTCATGTGGGAGACCCTCTCTTATCAGCTTTCCCAGCTACGATGATGTCATTCCCTGTAAGGTTGACTATAGAGAGGCCATTGGCAGCATCTGCTTCTTTTGGCTATTTTGTTGCCTTTCAGCTATGGCACTGGGAAAACACGTCATGTCAGATTTCTGCCCTTTATATTCGGCTATGTTCCAGTCATCACAGTGTGTAAGGGAAGGATGCCTGTAAACCCCTTTCCTATAAGAGTCTCATGTCGGAGAAAAGAGGAGATCACAGTGCACTGACGAGTATCGCCTTCCCCTCCTGTCATCTTCAGCTAGTCTGAGAGCCTTTCCATCCCCTCACTGTCTCCTTTTCGCTCAAAGAGAGGAGAAAGGCCTTTGGTCCTACAGTTTTAGTAGTGGGAAAAATGGAGATATTCAAGCAAAGTGAAAGAACAGTGTATTACTGTAATCATCTGTATTGTTTAAGAAAGGAGAAGATGCGCAAAAAATATCACACCATTACATATGCTGAAGTAGGATATTCACCCAATTTCTACACTGCATTCAGATCACTGAGGGTGGAATTTTCCCATGCAATTTGCCTTTATTCTTATAATTATCCAAGAAAGTACTTTGAATAATATGTTTATGATGCATTCATTAAATATATTTAACTTGCATACATGTCTATAACTGACATGGTGAAATTTGAATTTTTTGTAATTAAGACTCTTAAGTCATTACCTTTAATGAAATTAAAACCGCCTGAATGTAGTATTATAATTTAAACACATAATTTTCGCTAGAAGTCACAGAAAATGGAATCAGACTGTTAGATAAAAAACTATGTTAGAAAAACCTAACCTGAAGGCTTACTTACATATCATGCAAAGGTGGTTAGCATTTTTGTGAACCTTTGAAACAATGCCTTTTCATTAAAGTATGTATTACAAAGGAGATTACATTTTTGTTGACACTATTATACTTCAAAGTCACACACACGTTCAATGCTCTGTTCTTGTCCTCTTTCCCCCTGTGCGACTTTTGTTTTTTAAGCTACTTTTCTCTATTACAATGAAACATGAAAGCCACACTGGCTAATGTTTTGCCAAATAAGCACAAAGCTAACCAGATCTGAAAAAAAAAAAATGCAGAGCCCATGAATTTTTAAAAGTTCATACATAATATATCATAAAAGTGGGATGAATAATACGGTGTATGGGCTTTAATAAAAAGCTCCTTGACCATTTCTCATAGATTCTGAGATGCAATCAATACCCAAAAAGGTATACTGGGGACATTGCTAAGATTTACACTTTTTTTGCACAGAGTGACACTATCTGCTTACTATATCAACTGAGGACACAATATTGAATTTCAGAGAACAGAAGAAAGAAGAAGTATTGTTATCTGCCTCAACAGTGTTTCAATTCAGAGCTCTGCTTTATGGCTCATCCCTGGCATCAGACTTCAGAGGCAAAAAGCGGGGTCCCAAATAAGGGGTACAAGGACAGCACAAAAACTCACGTGAATTTGAGCATCAGCAGTTTGAGACTGCATCAGGCTTCTGTTTCGTTCTGCTTCTGAAAGCAAATCCCCAGATGAGAGGTCTAAGATGCGTGAATGGAGTTTCTGGGGGAGCAGAAGGGAATGAGCAAAACATAAGCATTTGTCAAATATGCAGCAGGTCAGCATTTCTAAAATTCCAAACTCTGCTGTTAAATTTCAAGAGAAAAGAAGACCCCAAGGGAAAAGAGGATTTGTTCTAATTTGAAACATTGCTCTTTGTGCTTACTTTGCCCAAGACTTCCTGTTTGCAAAACAGATCACTCTTTATCCAAAAGAAACTCTACTTTTTCTTCTAGTCTCTGTTTTGCAACTTATCATTACTTCACACGCAACAATGACAAATGCATACAAGCCCCACGATTATCCATAGAGTTTGACAGGTTTCAGGAAAAAAAGGATAAAAATGAACTACAAAATTAACATTTCTAAATCAATCAACACGTTAATGTTGTTTTATTTTTGAGCTGTTATACCTTGAGTGAATGATTGTAAAAGTGACCCCATTTTTAAACAGCATTGATCTGCTGAAGGCCTTCTTTGCACGCATTTTAACTGAAAGTCATTACTGTCATCTGTTAGGAACAATTAATGTGAATAGAAAATAATTGCATCGGGGAACTAGGGGACTCAGAGGAATTTATGCATTAATATTCACATGCTGTTTGATTATAAACACAGTTCTTTTTTCAGTTTTGCTTGGAAGGATGGCTAAGCTTGTGCCTTTTCTTTCATTTTCACCTGTATACTAATTACTAAGGCTTTCAGTGTGCATTAAGCCTGATTTGCTTTAATTGCAGTTTCAATAAAATCCGTGGTTTATGTGAATGCCTTGGCCAATGACTTCAGAAGAATAAGCATCTGCAGCACTGTCAGTCATTGGACCAACATATCATGTAACAGGCAGTATGGATCTGACTCACAGCCCACTGAAATCAATAAAAAATGACTTAAAAAACCCCAACCAAACAAAAGGACTTTGGATCAGGCTTTTTTCATTTCCCCATTAATTCTCCAGGCTTGCAACATGAGAGACTACATCTACCCCCTCCCCAGCACCAGGACACTCAATTTGGAGGAACAAATGGAGCAGACCTGGCCAGGGTGCTTTGCTAGGGGGACCCTGTGAAGAATGCAAACCACGGAGACTTGTTGAGGTTGCATGAGCAGTCCATCACCCCATACATCCAAAAGGCTTGGTCAAAGAAGGAAAAGAAATTGTAGTGCAAAAGTCCTTCCACGCTGTGCAGTAGCAGTAACAAGAAGACACCTCTTTGCAGAGCCCCGAAACATCAGACACACACAATCTTATGCCCAGCTAATCCCCAGCCTGCTCTCTTGGTACCCACTGCAGAAATTTGTCTGCTAGAGAACAAAGAGACACCATTTCTACAGCCTCTGTTATCTGCATGCTGTGCTTTGGGCATCTATTTCAGGAAAACTAGCTTTTTTTTTTTTTTTTTTTTTTTTTTTAATTTGGGATTAATTTCTCAAGATTTCCATATTCATCCAGGAGGTACTACCTGTTGCAGACAGATTATGGAAAATATTTTCAATGATCAATATCCTGTATAAACATATTTTGTCCAACATATTGTTGAATAGATTGAAATGCTACAAGCACTCAGTATACAAAATACTTTTCATTTTACTATTTACTATATTCAGGCCCTGTGTTTTTTAACATCAGTGATGCCTATCCCCCAGTTATTCAGTGTGCCCCTTTTAAAGTGTTATTACTAGAGTTACTGTCAGGTATTTGTTCAAGATTAAAGCTCCAGGTAAAATGCCTTCCCAAACTCACAGATTTACTGACTTAGTACACGTGTTATTCTTGACAGTAATTCCAACTGCATCGTTGAACCATCAGAAAATTCCAGTTTTCAGTATCAGGACTCACTGACGTTCTGAACAAGCAGTGTACTTGCTCTTTGCAAAGGAATTAACTACTTTCTCCAGTGAAACCAGTCACCTGATTTTTGAATCCAGAGATATTTTAGCAGAAGTTACTACAGCCAAATCTGCACATTAGAGATGATGACTGAAGATTAACATTTTTATGTCAACATTTATTTTCCCAGAAAAAAAGCGTCCTAGAAATATTGCCATAGGAGTTTTACACCAATAAAACTGCCTTCTCATTTTTTTCAGTATGGCATTTTAAATACTTCATTACTGAAATGGGAACATATATGCATCTCAATAAGGGAAAATAAATATACCCCTATAGCATCATCCAATGGAATTTAGCATGCTGCTGTTATTGCCCATATCAGACATAAGAGCAGAGATCAGCTCAACTGGAACAGGCAGAAAACAGAAACAATTTTTTGGCCAGTGATGTTGCCCAGCAAAGTGGGCTGTAAATGGCTCAGAATTCTGGGGGTCTCCCCACACTGTCTCAGTGACCAAAAGGGATGGGATGCACACGGGTCATGCTGTTTTCAAATCACTGCCAGTGTTAAACTCTATGACTCTGTAAAACTATCATAACAAAGGTGAATCAGCAGAATAAAATGATTAACAAAGAAGGAAAATGCATTCTCAAGATGTATAATGTGATTACATTTCTGTATCAAACAACAGATCATCACACTGGGAATATTCCCACACCACATATGCAAATAAACAGACACACAGCCAGTACAATGACTAGCATTAACAAACAGCATAAGAAAGTTTGAGATCATTAATTATAGTCACACAGCACTGAAGCAAGTCATCCAATTACAAAAGAAAAATGATAAGAAAATTGTTTTTCTTTCATTTATATTTTTCTTTCCCCCACTCCATTTTCTGATTACAAAAATGGGAAAAACTCTACTATTTGTTAAAAACCTCATTAATGATCCATTTAAAATGAAGTAACACATTGTGCTAACTATGCATCTTGTTTCTGATTTCTTCTCAGATATGCAAAATGCACTTTGTCCTTTATGGTTATTTTCAGATGACAGTCACATAACTAGATCAAGAAGCCTGAAAATTGTACAATATTAAAATCACTGTTGATGCTATTAAGATGCAATGCAATGAAAGGAGAACAGCACAGAATGACTTCCACAGAAAATATCACATCAATTTAAATGAATACTTATACATAAAACTGAGGACTTACAACTATAAATCCAAGCCATCTGGCCCTTTTTTTGGTGCCCTATATAACAATGGGAAACTGGGCAGTATTTGTACCTGGTGGGGATCATATGGGCCTCTCTAAAGACAGGAAGCACTGAGATGCACAACAAAACCCATTATGGAAGTTAATACATCATGCCCAGACCAACTTATGTGGGAATTAGCCTGTACTGAGTACTGCCAGGGCAGGCATGAACTAAAAAATTCTTAGCATGTTAGCTAGACTGGACCCATGCCTCTACAGAAAGTGGGTGCTGAAGCCCAGAAGCCCAGGCAGAGCAGGCCTTTCTGGCTGCTGGTGACCAGCAGAAAAAGTTCCTCCTTCACCTGTGAGACTGACACAGAAAAAGCCATGCCTTTTATGGCTCAATGTCAAGATTAACTCCTGAAATCCACATAAAAAATAAAACCAAAGTAACTGATAATTTAGGTGGAAAACTATTATATAAAGTGCAATAGGAAATACAATTATCTGGCAGGCAGATTACCAATCCATCCCCTTTCCCCCTGCAGCATCCTTATTAAGGCTTTCTAGGAATACAAAAGAAGGCTACTACCTGCTGGCATGAGGCAATATTACAGAGAGACTCCCCTAACTACTGTGCCTCTTGACTGTATCTGTGCAGAATATCTATCAGTTCCCATCTCCTTTTTGAAACATCTAATGGCCTGCAGCATTGCCGGAACAATTTTCAGTGTAACAGCTCTCCAATACTGGATGAGTTAATTGCTATTAAATCAATTGCCTTTGCTTTTCTCACACGAACCAAAGTCCATCATTCACAAAGAAGAAATCCTCTCTCGATTCTAAAGAGACATTTTAATTCTAGTGCTCTGTGCCAGTGCTGTAAATGTTTGTTTGGTGCATGCGACCTCCTCCCATCTTTGCTGTTATCTGGGACATCACACACCTGTACAGACTGCTCTCCTACATGACCTCACCACTGTAACTGGACTGCCAGGGAATATCTTTTCTGTAGCCTTCACACCACTCGTTTTTAGTAATTCTTTGCACAAAGAAGACTCCCCTAAAGTCCACAACAACAGCAACACCACTGCTCCAATTCCACCCTTGTTGTACCAAATGAGTTACATCTTAGTAACTCCACCAAAACCATGCAAAATAATGTGCCACACAAGAAGAGTGCTGATATGGTCATCTCTTTACAGGTGTGACAGAGGCTCATGAAAGAAAAAAGCTCTTTCTAGCTGGCATTTTTTTCCCAATCATCTGACCTACCTCACTTTCCTGTTCCCTTGTTCATCTTTAACTCTTATATCCACCAGAAGCAGACTGCAGCTATGAATTAATCACATCTAGGATGAGCTTTAGTTTCAAAGGTCTTACAGAAATAGTACTCTGCACTGCATTTCCATTACACCATGGAAGACAGCAGACCAAAAAAAGAAAAAAAATATTGTTAGGTATGCTATTTATGTGGTATTAGTTTATACAGAAATACAATCTTTCATGAAACTAAATCTTGATTTGTTTTAGTCCTTAGATACACTGCAGAGGGATGTTTAGCTGGAGGTGACAGAACATCCTTCACTTACTCCATCAGAACTTACCTACACTAAGAACATGCGCTGTTCGAAGTATGAAATGAGAACTTCTCATACGCTAAGTACTCTGAAATAAGGAGAAATTTAAGTATTTTTAAGAAAAAAAATGATTTTTGCATTTCTGCACAGAAGTAAACAGTTAATGTGATTTTTTTGCATGCCAGTTCTGAGAATAAAATATGGCCTTACAGGCTTCATAGTAACGTCATATAGGTCTATGTCTCTACATTTTCACAAGTGTGTTTAAAATAGACCAAGCTTTAAAGGATAAGGAAATAAGAAAACAACTGTCATTCTGGGGAAGGGGAAGAAGTTCAGCACTTTCAAAGGAAGAAACACTAAGTTACGATACTAACTTTTCTTGCCCTTAGCATTTGGGTAGCATTCTGAGTCCATGTTCAGGTTCCCTTGTAGTAACAGGACAACTCAACAATTCTTCTGGATTTACATATTTTGTTTATAAAATGTTACATGCTTACAGATTTGTCTATTTGAGATTATTCTGCAACAAATATTTAGACTTGTATTTTCACTTGTACGTAGAGCAACCATGACCAATGAATCTGTATTGTGCATTTCCTTAAGCACCAAAATATTGCATCAAGCAGCCAAGGAAAAGAAAATGGCGAACTATCCGTAAAGCATGGGAGTAAACAGAGGTTCATTACAGCTCTCTTCCTGCCCTGTTCTGTTGCTTCAGAACACCCCCTAGAAAAAGTGAATAAAGATCTGCAGTATGGGTAACAGGAGTTAGTCAGAAGAGACATCTAGGAGAACATGCAATGCGCAGTCTACTTGTTAGGTAATTGCTTTCTCCAACTGTTGGAGCTAAAATCTAAGTGAGGAACTAACAGCCTTTGATCATTTCAAATCCTTACCCAAAATAAATATATGCTTATCATTTCTTAGACCTTTAGAAGCTACTAATACACCTCTATGCAAAACATACAACTTCTGATTGTAAAGCTAAAGCATCACACTAAGCTATTTTTTTCTACTTCTCTGCTGCTACAGACCAAGGAGTTAACAAAGATACTTGGTATTTGGCAAAAGTGTGTAACATGCAATGTCATACACCTCAGTGTATGACATACACCACAGGCAAAACAACTCAGAAGTTTTATACACCACTGTATTTTGTACCAACATGCCTGTTGTCTTTCAAATTTAGTATCTGGTTATATACTAAGGTTTGCCTGACAGGTTAACTAAAATTAATTTGTGCTGTATATTGCTGCTAGGGTTCTCAACAGCTGTATCACAGGAGGTTTACCACTACAGCTGGTTGTATTTATTTTTGGTGGAAGGAGGTGGTTAATACACAGTAAGTGAACCCCAGGATAACTCTTACAGTGGTATGAGCAGGCAGTTGGAGACTGCAATTTATTGGTCTTACCTACAGCTATGTCAAATATAGGAAACAATCAAAAACATGCAGTATTGCTCAGTGGTAGAGGAGGAACAGTTATACATAAAATGAATATTAAAGGATTAATTGTAGAATACATTTCAGTAAGCTAAATCAGTTCTTAGTACAAAAAAAGAAAGTTTCCAGCTATCCCAGGAATTTCAAGTCAAGTGGATTTTGATTTTCCATTAATCTAATAAAAATACTTCCATGAAACTTCCAATTTGATATTTTCCATTTTTTTTTTTGGTGGTTTTCACTCCTACTAGGCTGACTTTGCTAAAAAATCTAGAAGCCTTGTGATACAGAAGATGCTAGACTTAAAATTCAAATCCAGTATTAACAGTGGTTTGTCGAGTTCTAATGGCAAATGCTCCAGGCAAGTTAACTGAGACTTAACCGACAACATCCAAGACAAAGTACAAGGGTATGGTATTACAAACATTTGTATGGAAGATTAAGGTGCAAAAACTACATCAGCAAATCCTGTTAACAAGGCAAATCTAGCACAAAAAAATAAAACAAAGGTTTCATTCGCATCTGCCTCAGATTTTCCAGGCTTGCTGCTCTCCATTATTATCAAGCCACCCAGAGATGGCAAAAAAAACAGTGAATTAGATTCCAAAGTAACTCAGAAGGCTAAAAACTTACATGCTAGGGTATAAATTGGGAGATATTAAGCAGATATTGGATGCATAAACATAAATAACCTCTCTGTATTCTTCAGAGAGTTGGCAACATTAATGTAAGCCTAAAATTATGCCTGTTCAAAATCTGTTAGTTTTATTAATTTTTATAAATTGCTTTAAATGAAAGTTACATTGAAAGACATAAAGTAATATTCTTTGATCCTACTTTTCATTTTATAACTCTATCAGTGTTTTCAAGCTCTGACACTCCAAAGTGTTAGTTCTCATTTTAATAACACTATGGTAGGAGTCTGTAAATATTGCAGTAATAATAAAATAAGCTAATTAAATTTCTTAGGAAAATGTCTGAAGTTCCCTGTGGTTTGTAATTACTGTAAAGTCAACAGTTTACATCAATGATCCGGTAATCAGCTAGTCAGAATGTAAACAATTAATGAAATAAATGTTTTCAGTGATCTTGCTCATGGAAGACTCCTTGGAGTATGGTAAAACAGCAGTTTTATCAGAATAATATTGCAGAAGAGCTAAGCCTTTTCTCGAGTACATATTTGAATTTAGTTTCTTAAGTATGTATTTGTATTTTGTTTCTTAATAATTTGGGTCAAACCAGTAAATGCTTTTACTAAACACCTTTCTATTGATCTAATACTAATTAATATGTTAATTCCACTCTGCTAAATGAGTGGCAACATCATGCAGGTGCTAGGAAGTATTGGGAACATCAGAGAGTGTATTCACAAACATTTCAGCAGGGTCAAAATCAGTTTAGGAAACAACTTTATACTGAACATCTGTGACAAAGAAGAACATTAATCTTTGAAGGCATGCCCTATACTTGCTATCTATGCATTAGCAGTAAAAAGGTGGGCTGTTTTTTATTATTCCACTGGTTTAAGAAATGCTTTAACATGAAAAGACAGATGAAAAGTACTGATGTTTCAGTCTCGCTTATACAACAGACATTGCATTATCAATCATTATCTGCTTAAATACTACTCACTAATTTCAACAGGCTGCTAAGTTGGTGATGCTACGAGAGTCAGTGATAATCCTGGTAGCAAAACACAATTTTGGTCTATCTTTGTGATTCCTGCAGTTTAAAATTCATTTTCACATTCACTTTCTGACTATGCCCCAAAATCATCTAAAGGAATTAGGCAGAACTCAGTACGATCTTGTTACTGACATTTATGTTGATCGATGTTGTCTCTTACAGAATTGGAATCTACAGATCAATTCCCTTATTAGATTCATTCTCAGTGCTGCCATGATCATTTTATCACAGAAGCTGCTGCCATCAAATGCTGCTTTATCACTTTATAATGGGATAAGCTGAAGCTTTCCTCTAGTATATTGCTGGAAACGAAAACTCTAAGCTCTAAATATTTCTTTCACAGATTTTTAAAATACCCTTATTAACTGCATATGTCTATTTTAAAAGCTATTTTAAACTCAGTTTACCTAAATAGTAATAATTTTTTCCCATAACAAAATTCCAGTTCTCAGGGTGTTAAAAAAAAACGACTGACACTGGAGACTGCCTTGGATCTGCTAATAACTTTCTTCCTGCAGAGCCTGTGAGTCAGATGATAGAAAAAAAAATGAGACTACAAATGAAGAAACAGAAGAACTAAAATGGTCTCAGGAATGGTAAATAGTATTATATGAACACACAAACGCATGTGCAAACACTCAACAAGCATACAGAACAAATACATACACAAGGGTCACTGCAAGTACCTTGGTTTTGAAAATATGAAGAGCTGTGGTATTTTTTAGGAGTGGTATTACGGCTCCTATTGAGAGAGGAGTTCATCACATAAATTTAAATCACAGATAAAATAAATTAGCTTTTTTATTGCCAGGTTGAACTATGGGTCTGTGATTGTTATGTACTGCTATAATATAAGTCTTAATGGCATTTTAGCCCTGTGGTGGTCAAACAGAAACCATTTCAAACCTTCTAAAGGCTATTAAAACATGTGCAGATGTCTGGAAAATTAATACTATTATCTAATTCTAACCTTTTGCCTGTAGGAGGAAAAGGAGAGAGAAAGCTCAGGGAAGATGTTTTAGATCAATACACGGCAACCGAGAAGAATAAGCACCGTTTCACAAGGAAGTTCATTGGCTGTGAACAGGTGAGTCAAGCAAACAGATTCATCCTCATTTGAATTTCACTGACATAATTCATTTACTCAGAAGAATAATTTAAAAAAGATGAACATCATTTTTACAGTCCTTCCTCGCTGCTGTTTCCCAAGGTCCAGCAGGCTAGACATGGGAAAGGTTCATTCATTAAAATGACAAGAGCAGGAATTTGTCAAGGTTAATGTTGAATAAGCCATATTTTCCTTCCCTCAGTATTATGCATTTAAAGGGCATCATCATTCCTCCACCTTCTTTTTCTTTTTTTTTTTTTTTTTTAGTATTGTTGAAATATCAGATAGACTGAAAGGAGTTTAAAAGTAGAAGGATTTAAGGAAATACTTTTACCATTATTTTAAGGCTTTTCTCTCCAACTCTAATGTGTTGGTTTTGGCTCTAACAGAATAATTTCAAATAAGGAATGACTTTTTAGGAAGGTTTACTTTAATACCTGGAGCACGGCACTTTATTCTACACTTTTTTCCTCAAAGCACTTACCTGAGGTATTGTTTAGAAAGAGTAAGTGGGCAGATTCCTAGCTGGTAAGAATTACTGTCTTCACTACTTTTACTGAAATTGAAAGAATTTTTGCTAGGTCAGGAACTGTACCACAGACTTCCCTAACTTTTGCTGCTTTTCAGAAATAAAGCTTCTAGAAGGTCACTGTGTACATGTGCTGCTGTATTTAATTCTTGAAAGTCTCAACTCTGACTACAAGATTTCCAAATGGTAGTCCAAGTTCTGCAACATTTATTCTGGTGGACAAAAATCACAAGGCTTGTGTGCAGGACAAAGTATGATGCTGCAGACTTGACAATCTGAACTAGCACCTCAAATCCTGGCTTCAGTCCTCTGTAATTCCACTGACCTTTTCTAGAGTGAGAAACCACAGAAGGAACTTGCAATCAGCCTAGCCATCCAAGTACAACTGAAACACAGGTCAGGTGGAAGAGACAGTGCTGGTGCCAAAAAGGAGGATGCACCATATTGCATGAGACGGAGATACAGACCTGCACTCCCCATGTTCATTTGCCCTTGCTCCTACTGCTGCAGCCAGGCAGAAAATGCCACAAAAAGGAAAATGAGAAATGTCAGTGATTGCGCCTGGGCCAAACTGTGCTCTTAGAATCATAGAATCATAGAACAGTTAGGGTTGGAAAGGACCTTAAGATCATCTAGTTCCAACCCCGTTGCCATGGGCAGGGACATCTCACACTAAACCATGTCACCCAAGGCTCTGTCCAACATGGCCTTGAACACCACCAGGGACAGAGCATTCACAGCTTCCCTGGGCAACCCATTCCA
>WYDI02032246.1:42112-57561 GCA_009867235.2 Psittacus erithacus
GGAAGGACAGGTTGTGGGGGGAAAACAAGCAGGCTACATGCTTTTTCTAATTTACGACTAAGCTTAAACCACGACACACTGGTATCAAACTTTTCATTGAAGAAAATGTGAATAATTTGATTCCTAAGAAGACAAATGAATCATGCCATATTTGCTCAAAATCAAATATACGAAAAAATACAAGTCTTCTAATGTCAATTACAGAATAATTTGATGCTAACAGACAACCAAATCACGGAGTCAATATGCAGAAAAAGTAACTGGCATTGTCTTTTGTTTTTTTTTTAGCTTGTACCCTCTTCTACAGCATTCTTCAAAATCTGTAGTTATATTGAGTGTGTATACGCCTAAGTTGAAATCAGCATTAAATAAAATTGAACTGTACTGTATCAGACAGTACCAGAAAGGTGAAATTAACACCATGTGTCATGCCTGTCCCTCCTCCCAGTTAGCAGTATTTGCCCATTCACTTTGATTAGGGTCATGCTTTAACAGGAACATCCTTAACCACATATTTAGTACTCTTCTGTAGAGCAGTAGATTTTAAAAAACTATTTAGCTATTGCTCTAAATCTGGTATGTATGCATTTCCAAGAAGACATAATACAAACAGTGCTTCAAATCTATGCAGGCACACAACAGTATTTGCTTAATTTCAGTTCTAAGGAAACACCCTTCTTCAGATTTTACATCTCAGACTGCAAGGTCACAGACTATATACTATTTACTCAAGTCTGGAGTACAGTTAGAGGATAAACAATGTTCTGGAAACTCACAAATTTACCAGGGTTTTTTGTTTGTCTGGTTTTTGTCTGTTTGGTTTGAGTTTTGGTTTTTCTTTTTTTTTTTTTTTTTTTTTTTTTTAGTGACATATAAAGTGTTTTAGCAATTAGGGCATGGGAGAAGCAATTAGAAGAGAGAAGGTCCTGATCTAGCAATACCCAAATCAACACAAACTAAATAGAACAAGAACCTGGACAACACAAGAACCCAGATCCCTGTGACAGTAACCTGGCCTCACTCTGCCCAAGCTTCAGTTCTGCAATATGTCAGTATAGCTGTTTGCCATCACAGGGATTTCCTTGCCTTAAAGCACCAGTTGGTGAGCAGACCATGCTTCCTCAATAAACAGCATCAGCTGATGAGAGTTAACATCTCTCAGCTGTTTAGCAACAGTGCAAGGGTTAAATTTTACTTTGAGATACACATGCACAGCATCAGAGAATTTAGGTAAGACATACATGCTTATTTAACATCACTTACCTATCTGACTCCTCCAAAATGAATGTTTTGGGGGTTTTTGGTTGTTTTTTTGTTTTGTTTTGTTTTTTTTTTCCCCAGTAAGAAATAACATAGATTGCTAAACCCAGAATTTGTCATATTGTTAGAAACTTGCAAAGTTTTAAAAAAAATTCTCACTTAATGTTCTAGCTCATGGCCAGGTTTATTAGAACTTCTGCAAAGCAATTCTACCTCTACAAAAGGATGACAAAGCGATGGATGCGCTCACAATAATGGACTTTGCCAAATGAAAAGAGAGAACTGAAATGTCTCTTACTCCAGAATGCCAAAGGAGTGGGAGATGGGTCAATTGCTTTCCCAGCTATATCCTTCCATAAAACATTTGGAAAAAAAAATCACTCTGGGTCTGTGAAGATGTACTTAAATCCTTGTAAGTAAGCTGAAAGCAGGACAGTAATACATACGGCAAAAGTTAAATAAATGGGCTGTCTTCTCACAGGAAATTACACTGTTCACCATCAAGCAGAATGTTAAAGAATCAAAGCTTCTGCCCTGCAGAGGGATAATGAACCCATATAATTCCATTTATCATAGCAAAAAAACAACTAAAAAGTAAGTTACTTTGCAGGTGTGCTCCTCTCCACATTTGCATCTAATATGTAGTCATACCTTATTGGTGTACACTTTCAGTTTCAGTGGTATCAGATTATAGATAACAGATATTCTTCTAAAATACTAAATCTATTAACTGCCATTTTCTGCTTACTGACATAACCTTAAAATGAAGAAAAAAAATTTATAATTGTAAGAAATACAAAGCTCATAGCTTGCTTTCTGCAAATTGCCATCTCTTACCTGAATAAGGAGGTCAGAAGCTGGTTTGACTTTCTGCTGGAAAAGCACACTTAATGTTTGATTCTGTTGTTCCAAATCAAAAACTCTCATTTTCAGCTTTATACATTCCTCCCTCAAATCCTGTGGAAGAAGGGAAAATAGGATTTTAGAAAGCAGGTAACAGAAGCACTTACAAAGCTCTAAGTAATGTCAGATGCTAAGCAAAAATACACATACAACTTTTAAAACAGCACAAATCAGAAAAACGTCCTACTTCATTTTCTCTGGTGGTTTGTTCATCACGGGATAAGATTAAAAAAATCTTGTAATGAGAAACAGTAGTTACCTGATGCATACATTTGGAGTTTTCTGTTAGTATAAAAAGTGACTTTCCTGGCAATATGTTTCATTTTGCAGCCAACGCAAAGCAGAAAGCAGTAATTAAGATATGAATATTGTAATAAAGCACAAGCTAAGGAAAAAAGTGTAAACTATACCAAACCAGGAAGAAGTTCAAAGTGGTACTGTGCCTTCGAGGTACTCTTCTGAAGTCTGATCCACTGGAATAACCTAGTCAGCATTGCTGGATGGCGTATTGTGTATGATCTGTTTCTTCCCCACTGTAACTTGCCACAGTACAGCTACACTGTAGGCCATAGTAAGATGTTTACGCACCAGACGTGTGGCAATATGATCCTGTCTGAGATTTCCAATATGAGGTGCCAAAAAAATCTTAAAATAGGCCATTAGAGAGTCTCTGAATCTTAAGGCACAGGACATACTGTCAAAACTGAAAGATGCAAGTCTTTTTAGCATCATCATGAACAAGTCACTAATGGCTTCTGGGTACAGCAAATATCTATCTGTCTATCTATCTATCTATCTACCTACCTATTTACCTATGTACCTTCAATGTAAGACCTGCTTTTCCTGGCCAGTTGAAGGAATATACACTTCTATCAGAAAGATGATTTTGGGAAGAGGATTTTAGTCAATTTGTGCAGTTGTCCATTTTGAGGTGTGAGAGCTTCATAAATCAGAAAAAGCAATCTCCTTAGAGAGTTTACATACAAAAGTGAAAAAAGGTGTGGCCATACCCAGCTTTATTAAAAAAAAAACTTCCAAATACTTCCCCATATTCATTTAAATTTAGGACAGTTGCTGCCTTTCGGTATCGCCTGGCTGGTAACACTTTCCACCATATGAAGGTGGAGAAACAAGCCTCTGGATCCCCACGTGCTGTTCTGTCAATCTCACTATCAACATTATGACCTGGCTTTATGAGAAAACAACTCAGTAGAGGAAATTATGGTCAGATGTAGCTTAAATTCTTGCCTACAGCTGCTCTGGTCTCCACTCTAACCAGCACTGAGGTTGTAAGAGGTGAACACACAACTAAAGAAGCTTGAGACTTTCAGAAAATTATAAACATCTTATGCATATAGTATGTATCAGATTTTATGATGCTACTGTATGAATGCAATTCTGTTCTCTTGATAGTTTCTTAATATTTGTTTTAGGTAGCAGCCAAGTGGCTATTCAAGCAAAATTGCTAGAGCCTTCCAACATAAAACCCCAAAAACCTTGGGTTTAACGTTTTTTAAAGCCCTAAAGCTTTGATTTCTGTCATTGAGACCTCTTATCTCTGGCCTCGCACAAGGTAATCTCTATTAGGAAACTGCAAGCATCAAGACCCAGCATTATCTTCCTTTCACAAATAATCAGGGAATTTAAAACAGAGCCTTAGCTGTTATAACCATGTTTAACATCTAAACACTACCAAGTACACTGAGAAGGAAAAACTATTCACAGAAATTAAAAATGTATAAAAAAATTAAATCTTAGCAATGCCTCTGCTCAAAACTTTCCCATCTTGCAGTTTTAGAACCGTAAGATCTATGTTTCAAACTTTAGACTTCCTGTAAAAAGTGAAACATAAGATAGTACATTACCCACCCAGACGCTATAAACTGTGCCAATGGTAATGTCACATATAGCCCAGAGGAGAAATGAGGCACATAAAGGTAGCAGCATTCTAGTGAAATAAAGTCTGAGTTTAGAATTCTGAAGTCCTAAAATTACCAATTAATGCAACTACCAAATGCCTGAAGCACAGAACTCCTCCCCTGTGGGCAAAACAACTAGCTATTTAAAATAGTATCTCCCAAATATCTAAGGTATTCCTACGGTCTCACTATAGTAATATCCGAGCATCTCTCTAAACTTCCTTTTTTTCTTGAGTATGAGACTCACTTTTCTCCAAATTGGGATTCAATGCCCTCATAGGAGGTTCCAGAAACACACTGCTCTTCCTCTGAAGTTGCTTCTTCTAAGACTTAATTAATGTCTTTTTTATTTCATTAATGAAAATGAAGAAGAAATAACTTTCATACAGAAAACAGAGTAAAAAAGTATTCTCTGGAACATACTCCTGTGGAAGATGGTAATAAGCAAAGAACAGATACACAGATCACAAAACGAATTCATTAATTGGAATAACTCAAATTTCAAACTGCTGATCCAGGTCTTACATGGAGGGAGAGAGGAAATTAAAAATTCGTTTCCAGGACTCCCAACAACTCATGATGTAAGAAGTCTTTGGGTTGAAGGAGAAAGAATGGATACTTCCAGTAAATATCAGAGCATACAGATTTCTCTGAAATAATCTTATTGGGTTTCTGACTTCTTAAACTTCCTAGAGATACAATTTTCCATTAGTAAGTGGCAGAAAATCTATATAATTTTGCTATGTAGAATTGTGCAATTTTGCTCTATGGCCAATTCAGCACAAATCTCAATTAAATATAGTTTTTTCCATAGCCACAGTAAAAAAAAAAAAAAGGCACAACAAAAAAACCCACAAAAAACCCAAAACAACAACAAAACCAAAAAAATTCCCAACCCTCTCATATTAGAGAAATTTTATATATATTGTAACAAATTATACACTTGAAGAGTGCACATTTAAGAATGTAATTCCATTTCAAGGTTTCAGTGACATTGATAAATCACTCAAGCTTTGCTCACTCAATTTGTGTCACCAGAATCTCTCAGTGGAATCACAGTCTTTCCACATGCTGGCGAGTACACAGTGCTTTATTCGTTACATTACAGCATTTACTTAATTTAAACAAAAATTAGTCCTTGAGGAACAATTTCAAATTCACAGTAAAGCCTACGCAGTACCCGTTACTGTACAAAATCACTCTTCTCCATTTTCTGAAAGTTCTCAGCTTTTCTTTATGTCTCACTATGCCCCAGAGGTGTGTTATCTAACTGTGTCATGACTGGTTCTGTCTTACTGCTTAGCTGTGCAATGGTAGATTTATCTGTTTACTACTTACTACTTGGATTTTAGTATCTACCTATTTGGGACTGGTGTGAGGAGTCCAATTTCCTTTTTATTGTATGCTATTGTGTTTCTGTCTTTTCTTATAAAAGTACTTGCATGAACGGTGTCAGGAGCACGCTAACAGTTAATATTCATTAGCATTTAGAAGAGTACCCTCTTTCCTCCTTCTATGGATATTAAATTAGCTGTTATTACTCAGTAATGGGTAAGCAGCTGTTAAATCCCATCAATACTAAGTAAATCACTTTATTAAATGTATTCAAATCTGTTTTTATTGTATCTGTATGAACTTTTTGGTTCCTATGGGTTTGGGAAGATTCATTACTGAGAAACTGTGTAGTCATCAAAATGTCTGACGTCTTTGTGAAGGGACTCAAGAAGCTCCTCTCTTCATTTGGAAAATAACCATAATATTCCCAAATTAGAGATTAATATATTGAGATTAACCCTCTAGCAAATATTTAATCACGTACGGTTTTATATTACAAAATGAGTATGAGGTTTTTGTGTATATTAACATGAGAAAACACTTCCATTTAAGCTGAACAGAAACAGATCTAGGAGTTTTTAAAAAATAGCTGAAGTTACATTTCTAAAAGGTGTTACAGCAATAGCTCTGCAGACTGCAGTCCTCTGATGATACACAGACCATACAGAACGTGTGTATACAGAGTACAGAAGAGTAATACGGCACAGACAGCAACAGTGAAAGCTTCCCCATGTGTTGTGGTTTGCACAAATCACCTCCAAGCTACAGTACTTCCAGTTCCTGTAAGGCAGTATCCTTCCTCTAGACTAAAAGGCTTTGTTGTGCAGCAAAAAAACCCCATGGGACTGAAAAATGATACTTTCGACCCTAACCTGTGGTAACAGCTGTGTGGCTGCTTTTTGTGGCCACAGCTGTCAGGTGAAGAGATTTAGGGAACATTATTACTTCTGGATTCCTGATGCTAGCTTGGGCCATAGGAATTTATTACCTATATAATGGGCAACTACACCCTCTAGAGTCTTGCATCACTCACCTACAGGTCACTTAGACATTTCTTTCTTCAGGGCAGGATACCTAAGAGCAGACCTAACAGAACATTTCCCTGAGCATCTTTTAATCTATCCAGAATGTCAGAGAATTGATTCACAAAAAATCTGCTCAGTAAAGGCTTTAGAAGGGCCTTCTCCCCGATGTGTAGATGGCCCAATGCAACCTTCTACACCTACTTACCATTTAGTTAGGTGCAAATGGTTATGGATGCAGATGTTTGCCTATTCTGCTGTCAGTGCACACTCCCCAAATTTAGGAGTTTATTTGGCAGAGTTCAAGGTCATCTTGTTCAGGTCTGAGCCATTCAGCAGCCACCTTGCAGTTACACTTGCACTCAGCCTCCTGTCTGCTTAATCCTGAGCTGCATCTTGACTCTGGGCTTGTCTTTGATCAGCTGACCTGCCTCCTCCCTATGGACTTGCCCAGCAAACACAGGACCAAGGTTGACCTGATCACTGCCTCTAGGACTGACCCTGACAGTTGGTGCTCAGCTTCCTGCCTGCCTGCCCTGCTGTCACCTTCAGTCCCTGCTCGTCCCTTTTGTGGGGGGCATTCTGAATGATGCTCCTCTGTTCTAAATGGTGTCCACAGTGGAGGCTTTTGAGCCCACCCTCAAAATCTATGTGCATCTAGAAGGCTTTTGGGCATATAGCAGATGGTTTTTATTATCTTGACTTGGTGTTTCTTGCTGCATTTTAAGAACATTATTTTTTGTCCTGTCATTCAGCATAGTCAAAACAGTTTATACTCTTCTTTGCACTATCTGTACTAAAAGATTGTATTTATGTCTCTTTCAGACTTGTCTTTTTAAAGCTAAATGATCCAAAGCATTATTAAGAATGCCATATTCATCAACTGGTCTAGATCTCAAAAAGGATATTTCATGAATATCACAAGGTTCATAGCTTATTACAGATCTTTCTAAGATTTTGTTTGTCTCCCCCACTTCCTCCTCCCAAATGAAATCACGGAATCATGTTTAACTGAAAGAGCACTTTTTTGGAGAATTGTCCTACCAGTTACTCCCTCCCCTCTGTGGGCAGCTGATTATTTGTTTAACTTGCTTTGCACCCTGTTTAATTTCATCTTTTTTTTTTCCCAGATCACTTCTTCGTTTTAGGAAGTTAATTTTTAATTTTACTTTTCCCATGAGGTTCTAGGTGAAACAACCATACTTCACATCCAACCATTTGGAGTGTGAACAGAAACTTCAGACATGACTTGATCCAGAACAAACCTTTAGAGAAGCCATAGTGGCATCTTTTTGTTCTGCCAGGTTTGCAATCACCCTACAAGAGTTTCGCCTGTGCTTTGCCAGGAGAATGGAGCAGAAGGACACCAATAGGTTTTCTAAGACTAAATGCGCATTCTCTGTTGCTGGTTACCGACCCACAAGTAGAGTAGCTGAATCTATACACAGAGTCTTCTATAATTCTATACACAGAGTGTTCTCTTTTACTCAGAGAAGCACAGGCCCACACTGGGAAGCCCTTCCTTCCACTGAATGTAAGTGAGCATGACAGCTATTGACATGCACTGTAATTTGTTTGTTGGACACTCCACAGGAGTGGACTGTGGGAGTGACATAACTCATTATGGATAGGGAATGGAAAAATCACCACCTGGAGGATGGATTTTCAGATGCTATTATGTCAATATAAATAAACAATAGCTAAGATTGTAAGATGTACAGTCTTACGGATTTTTATTCACTTGGATTACAAAAAACTTTGTGTCTGATGTGTGGCAGCCTTGGTAATTAAATGTGTGAACATAGTTTAAAAAAACATATGCTAGACAAGAATATATCTCCCAAATGAAAAACGAACATTTGCAAGCTTTAAGTTATACCACAATACCCAAACGACAACTTACCTTTTGAGTAAGTAGAGCCTGAACAACCTGATTAGCTACCTGAAATAAATAAATAAAATGGTTTAAGTATGTTATTGTGTGTGTTTATGCATAGCAATGCCTTCTTTTGTGGCATTGCGCTCCACTTTCTATCTACAACCATGATCACTATATAAACCATATTGTTATTTACTAGTATTTCATCAGATAATACTAGTAAGAATACATGAAATACATATTAGCTACTTCTGTGCTAATCCTCATTATAAACAAGTATGTGTCAATTGCAGTATTACATGATGGATACTTGGTTAACTTCTCTCACCTCATCTTTGGACTTTCACAGTTGAATATGCAGCTGGTGTGCATAAGCATGGATTGACTGTATTCACTAGAGCTGATTTTTACCAGCCGAGGATGGAGTCCTGAATGTTTTCATGAAGTTTAATTGTTTCTTGATTCAATATTGACAAAATGGTACATCTACCATGACAAGCAGAAACCATGAAGTGCTAGTGAAAATTAAGGTACCTACTGTCATCAGAATGTGGTTGCAAGGAATTCACACCACAAAGAATAATTGACTTGAATAAGATTACATGCCATTGATTAGTACAACTACATATTCAACAGGGAATTCTGAAGTTATTTTATACATCCTTTCTAATTTATATTTACTAGCAAGCATGGGGACAGGGAAGAGGAAGAAGGAGGGACAGAAACAGGGACTGAGACAAGATTTTCTGCTGATGATGTCTAACTTGTATGTTACCTTTCTAAAGTAACTTAAAACTATATATGCATGTTATCAGATAACATGTTTGCCTATATTTATGACCTTGCATTTAGGCAGAGTAACTAGAGTTCTATGTACAAAAATAGAGCATATTTATGATTTATGGTTTCATTTTGGCTTTCAGAAATTAAAGTAAAGCATATGCAGATGTCACCAAACTTGCATTGATTCTTCTTACTCTAGGAAAATTAAAGAAAAAAAATGCACACCACTGATGTGAACTGAGTTCTGAGGAAAGAACTGAAGCTAATTCATTTCTGTAAATAATTCAGTTCTGTTAGATCCCAAAGGTAAATTTGATTCATACTCTCATAAAATTGCCTGGTATCAATTTTTTTCTCTAAACTGGTCCTTAACTTAAGGCAGCCCGTGGAACAATGGTCCCATAAAATAGCTCTATACATGATTTAACAGAAGACACAGACTTATATTACAACAGTAATAACCAACAGAAGTAAACATGTTCCAGTTTTGAAAAAGCCTTGCTCTATAGGCTTTCAGGATCAACATCTGACAGTATTCCTTCTGGCATGTACTTTTAATGTCTGTTTGCTCTACCTGAAAATTGAACAGAACATATTGAATACATTATTTTTTTTACTTTCTGACACGGAGCTACTTTACCAGGAAAAAACTAAAACGTTCTCTGAAGTGTGTACTAGTCACTCACAACAGAATAGCTTACAAAATTACTCCTATGGCTTTATATATTGCACAGAGGAGTGTAAACGGCATAATCTTCCAAATGGGAAAATCTGAACTTGCTGATGCATATGTGACCAATTTTCCAGCTTTAAGTATGTGAAGTTATATGGCTAAATGAAAGTACATGCCAGTGATCTGTAGCTCCCATAGATCTCAGTAGGAGAGATATGCAACTAGTTTCTTTATAAAATGAGGTTATTTTATTCTAGTGCCTAGCAACTTTGGAAACTGTGTTGCTATTACTATTCAACTACATTTTCAGGTCTGTATTCTTGGTTTTCAGCAGGAACAGAGGTGGGAAGCCTTCAGTGAAATGTTCTGTGGTTACTAAGATTAATTTAGCAGTTAAGACAGCGGAATAATATGTACTTCATTTTTACTTACACATATTAAGAGACACCACAGATATGTGGGAACAACATAAACCAGCATTATGAAACTGATAGTCACAACTACCAAAAACTGAGGGAACTGAGACCACTAACGGCAGAGGGAGGCAGTTCTGAGATGCAGAGTATGTGAAACTCCCATTGATATAAGGCAAAAGTGTAGCTCAGTTCGTGTAAAAAGAAGGCTGTAAAACGATCTGACCAGTGATTCATGCAGTTAAGGCAAAACAAGGAACAGGATAGAGATGGCTGGTTCTTTAGTCTGCTGTTATGTAGGAGATGGCACTTCTTGCCTTCACATTGCCCGCCTTTCTTTCCTAATAGCCAGGATCTTAAAGTGAGGTTTCCTTTCGTGGATACAATAAAAGAGATAAAAGAACCACCTTCACTTTTTTCTTACATAGCTATGTTTACATATGCATGTTATAAAGTGGTCTTAATAGCAAAGGTATAGAAGAATGAATCAAAGAGACCCTAGTGTATCATCTATTACACCTTTAACAAGTACTGACATTTTACATATCTGCCTTTAATGTATGGTTTCATATGCACAAATACATTTCAAGTGTACTAAAATGAAAAGTTTTATATTTTATTCAAATCTCAAATCCTAAAAATACAATGCCTTTATCTTTTTTATTAGCTAATTCTTAAAATATCAGAAAAAAAAATCACCTATCCTAAGTGGCATAATTTCCTGCATGTAAGTATGGTGAAGCTTGACAGAAATCTCAGCTGGCAAAGTGATGTGAATAAACATGGTGTTACCACTTACCAGTAAACTGACAGATGAATTCCAAGGTAGGAAACTAGGATTAAACGTGCTAACCTGAAACCCCAAAGGTACAAGAAGACACTCCTGGGGTTTGTATTAAATTTTTCAGAGACAGAGAGATACATTTATGAAGTACTTCTGAAATTAAATGAGCTCTTTTCTTATTTATCAAGTACTAGAATATTTCAATGACACCTTCCTCCAAATACTGCTCTGAAGTTGTTTATATGTACATCTCAGAGATGATCAATTACTTTAAAAATCAGTGAATATTTATTAAAATAATAAAGGACTCACTTCAGCTTGGCCCATTTTCTTTTCAGATTTAACCTCTACGAACAGTTGAATTTCATTGGATTTTACCAAGAAAATTATTACAGAGCATGCATTTTTAAGTCACAGGTGCAAGCATTCATACAATATTAAATGTAGGACATAATATGAATGAAAAGAATGATGTAAAATAATTGGTGATAAAAAAAAAGAAAAATAGGAAAAAATAATGGCAAGCATAGCTTTAAAGCCTCAGCTGTGGTATCTTTTTGTCAGACATAGACAGAAAAACCATGATGGCTATTTATACTTCCTTCATATATAGCTTAATGGCCACCAACACCTCTGCAGAAAGCGCACTGTGCATAGCAACTGTCCTTATCGCATTGCTGTAGAGGCCTGAGGGACCAAGCATGATCACTTACTGGCAGGGTGACCAGGTTAAATGATGCTTGCAATGCCCTGAGCAGAGTTTGCCTGTGCTTAGGGGAGAGAAGCTGCAATCTGAGGATGCTGAATGATGAGTGAAAAATGGCAGCATTTTTTCAGTAGTTATCAAATGATGTTTCCAGCCTTCATTACCTCAAGGGTCTGTCAAGCACCCTAACATGTAACCAGACGGAACAGCTGGGCATGAGCTTTGTAGCTCCTTGTGTATCAGTCTGGAAAAAGTCCAATGCACTTAAAACCAAGACTTCACAGGCAAAATTAAAATAATTATTGTAATCTTCTGGTGGCAGGCTTAGCTATCTCAGGTTTGGGTGTGATCAGAGCCTTGTGCTCTCAGTAACATCTGTGTTCCTCCACTTACATGCATCAGGTCTCCCTGGGACAAAACGGCGCTGTAGCACAGATACATAGCTGTAGAGAGCACATCTGCTCCTAAAACTGCTGAAGTCCTGAAGCACAAACCAGAGAAGGTCTGAAGAGATTTTCACCTTCAAGGAGTAGGGTTTGTGTAAGGTGACTTATGAACACAGGAAGCATCAGACTTAAAGTCTTAAAGGAAAGAAAACTTTAAGCATCTTTTTTTTTTTTTTTTTTTTTTAATTCCATGAAAATATTTATGGAAAGCATTTTATCTGCTTAAGATCTCCAGTAAGAATCCCTGTTTGGAAAGGACTTTGTCATACACAGCATATCCTGAGAAGACTCTGGTTGAAATTGGAGGTTCTTACAGTCACTGATTGGGTTATTCACTAATTGCGTCTCCTCTCCTATTCTCCTTATTGTTAGTACAATGAAGTAGGAAAAGAACGTGCGATTTCTTGTAATGTTCCACCAAAGGAACGTGTTCAGATGGGTGCTAACCTGGGACTCCTGCAAAACCTGCAATTATCAAATATGGTTTTGTTATGGTTTTGTTGCCTGAGTCACTGGAAACACCCCAGTCATCAGAAAGGATTAGAGGCAAGTTTGTGTTAGCTAAAACAATCTTGATTACAGTGCCACTGCCAAAGCATTGCGGGGGCTGAAAGGGGAAAGAGAAGAAAAAAGTGATACCGAGCCATGGAGGACAAGAGAGGTCGCTGCAAAAAAGACAGAAGACAAAAAAAAAAAAAAAAAAAGAAGAAAATAAGTAAACAAAAAATAAAGCAGGGAAGAACAAAACCACAGGTGATTTAAAGCACTTTGTCAAGTTGACACTGTAGAAGATGGATACAGCTGTGATAATATGGAAGAACTGAAAACAGCCAACCTAACAGTGAAGATAATAAAGTTCACAGCACAGTCCAATATAATTATTTGCAAAAAATAATTAACACAACCCTGGTTCAGAAATCCATCACGTTACTGCAAACACAATTCCCTCCCATATTTTCTATCTTTATACTGTGTTTTGCTGAATGGACACTTACAGTTCTTTACTAATTTCCAAAATTAATTATGGAGGCAGATTTTGTCCTAGACAATCAGAAAATCATTTTAAGTTAAACTCTGCAATTTAAACTAAAGTTAGCAATTATATGGTAATTTTATCCTTATCACCAAGATATCCAAATATCATTCACTGCATACACTGAATGCAGTGACTCAGAACAATGCAGATCAAGGCACTGCTGGCATTCCAATACCACAGAACATGCAGGGCATAACCTCATGGGCAAGTCTATCTGCAAGTCTTTTACTCCAGCTCCCTCATGAAAATATGTTATAGTGGCAAAAGTGTAATTTGCTGATGAAAATCTGCACTAAACTGAAGGCTTCTTATACCAGGGCTGTATTGTTCATCGTGCCAGGAGCACTTCATCAGATGCTAATTAAAAATTCAGAAAGCTGGTCTGCAGACATGAATTGTGATCTGCTATGTGTGGTTTGCACGCTCATGCACTCTTTTCTCAAATGTATGGGTGAGAAATTGGTGTAGTTTTTTGTTTGTGGTTGTTTTGGGTTTTTTTTGCATGCTAGCTAACTCTTTATGCTACTACGCATTCTCAGTACAGAATGGGTAAATGATTTCTACTAAGCAACTCTTTGAACTATGAAAAGTCTTAAAACTATCATAAGATCTTGCGTATGCTGAAGAGCCGTTTTCAGGATAAATAGGAGGAACAAGTAGACATCAATATATATGTGGAGAAAGCTGCATGGAATAAGAGATACTAGACGTTTCTGGAATTGTAAGCATTACCGAAGTGCATGGACAGTAACCAATGTGTGAGTTGTAGCTGTAACTGGATGGTCTGATGAGAAGCTGAGATGTGTAGGAGAAATAAGCTAATGGCTAGGAAAAGAAAAAACCAAAAAACCTAACATAGAAAGCTGTGTATGTAACCCTAATGGAGAGCTGAAAGACTTAATTCCCTGGTTACAAAATTCATTACATAGGAAAGCTGGGGGAATTTTAATGGAAGCAGCCACCGCCACTTGTCTTCTACTCTACAGGAAAGGAGTACACATCACTTAGTAGGTCAAATTAACATTTTCTCCTCCTACTAAAAGCAAACCAGTTCCAAATATTGGTCACAAGGATTCACCTTTTCAGTGAGGAGGTGTGGTCAAACCAGGATATACAGCAGAGGCCATGGAGAACAGTATCTACAACTGCCAGACACGTGTTATTGGAATTAATTAGAATGAGGTAATAGTAGACAATTGCAGAATCACGTCAACCTTGTAAGACAGGGCGAGATTCATTTCCATTCATTTAATTATAGTACCAGGTAAGAACAATCTTTTTATCTACCTTACCTCATCAAGACATCTTTCATACTGTTCTCTCTGATTTTCATTTTCCAGAGCCAGCGCTGAATTCTCTGCCTACAGTAAAATGGAATAAATAAATAAATATGTAAATTAATCAAAGGGCATCTCGTACTACATGACAATACATAAAAATTCTCGGGGTGCTTACTTTGTG
Organism: Psittacus erithacus; assembly: GCA_009867235.2. Taxonomy (NCBI): domain Eukaryota; kingdom Metazoa; phylum Chordata; class Aves; order Psittaciformes; family Psittacidae; genus Psittacus; species Psittacus erithacus. The sequence continues at coordinate 56,733 of WYDI02032246.1, forward strand.
TATTTCTTCCAGATGCAAAATAAAAAGCACCATACAATTCAGTTTGCTACAAGCTGGTATTTTGAGTGAAAACAGAAGTGACATTCATTTATGAGATTATTCACACCATGCATTACCATTTAGAACAATATCAGAGTAGATATTCCACATACGTCCACAATCTCATCTTGTCAGGTACAATAAGAGTTGGCAATGAAACATTATAAAAGTTGTTGGAATTATCTTTTCTCCCTGCCCCTTTCTATTTAAAGTGAACTTGCCATCTGAGAAAGACACTTGGAAACAAACAGAGGCAGCTACTAACAAAAGGAAACAAATGGCATTATGAAAGATGTCTTTATGTAAACTTTTAACTGTGGCAGCTCTTTATAAACCGGGTTTCTGCAGTTGGTAACTCCAGAGGCACTGCTCATGCTACAACTAATTGGCAAATTACATTCTTTAACTGAACCACATAAATTCATTAATCTTTACTTAAAAAGCTATTCCTATCATTTCAAAACAGAGGTATTTTACTACATCTAAATGCAATCTTAAAGTCAGTCACATATGTCAGTTTAAATACGATAGTTTCCTGTATAGTAGTGCCTTTCATCTACCTTTGATTTCCATTGCACTCATTCTTGCATAGTGCAAATTTCAAAATGGCAAAATCTGGTATGTAAATTTCAGTAAATCAATGCATTCTTCTACATATTATGACTTGACTTTAGGAATTCTTACAGTATTGAAAAAGAAAAATTTCCAAAGTGAGCTTGTCATGGGTTCAGCAGTAGCAGTCATTTTTTCTCCTTCTTAGTGGCTGGTGCAGCACTGTGTTTCTAACTTT
>WYDI02032247.1:0-34528 GCA_009867235.2 Psittacus erithacus
CCAGCGCCTCAGCACCCTCACAGGGAAGAGCTTCTGCCTTATCTCCAACCTGAACTTGCCCTGTTTCAGTTTGAACCACTCACCCCTGTCCTGTCTACAGTTCCTGGCGAAGAGTCCCTCTCTCACAAAGAGAAAGCTTTGTGCTTTCCCTGCAGGACAAAACCAAACCAGCTTTGATGCACTTGGCATCTTGGAGCTGTGTGAGGAGGTGCGAGCCCAGCCCTGGGCAGCTTGTGCCGAAACACCCGGCACGGGCTGGTTGGACCGGTTGTGCTGGCTGAACAGCGCCCGAGCACCCAGACACGCCGCGTTCACCCCTATCGCTGCTTCTTCCCCCCCTCCTTATGTCAGCTCACCTGCTGGGGTGTATTAAAGCCTCATCTCAATTACAAGAGTCATTAGTCAACACCCAGGAAAGGGCCACCCAGTCTGCGGTGGCTGGGTGCCACCGCGAGTGCCCGGCCCCTGCCCAGGAATCACCGGCAGCGCTCCCAGCCCGTGTTTATCAGCGACTCCTTTCATGGGGATTAGAGGAAGCTGAGGGATTCGAATAATCCCGAGGGAGCCACGCACACGCCGCCACAGAGGCGATGGATGCCAAAACCCAGGATGCTGCCACTTCAGACTCAATGCCTTTGGAAAAGCAGCTGCCGGCTGCTTGTGAAGCTGCTCCTGCAGTGGTGCCCCAGCACATCGGTATCCCAGCACACTGATGTCCTGTCATTGGTGTCCTGGCACAGCAGTGGGGTCTGGCTGGGGCTGGAGGCTCCACTGGCCTTCTGCTGCTGCTGCTCTGCAGGCAGGGACAAGCCACTCTGCCTGCAGCCCTGTATCAAAGGGGTAGGAAGCACCATGGAGTTTAAGCTTCGCTTTCACCCCCTCTGGGTGTCCCCGGGCTCCCCCAGTCCCTGCCCCAGCTCTGGCGGCCACTTCCCATCCCAGCAGTCAGGAGGCAGGCACAGGCTCTGCCTGCCAGAGCTCACGTAGGCTGGAGGTGCCACCTCAACGGGATATGGGATGCAGGAGAAGTTCCCCTTGCACAACAGGCAGCAACTGGGAGCCAAAGGCATCATCGACAGGAGATGTGGCTGGTCCTCATAAGCTGTGAATGCTGAAGCCCCTTCCCTGGCCCTGAGAGCCCACGAGCCATGAGCAGACAAATAAAAGCCACCCAGCTCTACCTACCACAAGAAACACAAACATGATTAATTTTTATATGTATATAAAATGAACTTTTAATGTGTTACCCTTGTGCTAGGAGCACAGTTACCACCTCCGCGGCTGTCACTTCAACACTGCTCATAAAGAGGTCATAAAACACCTTCTCGGTGCTTTTATGGGTTTGAGGATCCCGTTAAGCAGCAGCAGGGTGGGCAGGGTTAATGGCCAAGGACCTTGCACGTGTTGGCCATGCTCCATGGCAGCATCCCACAGTCGGCAGAGGCAGATGCTGGTTTTCCTGGAGCTGGGAGCCGTGTCTGGGGCTGTTCCGAACCCCATCGGGTCCCTTGTTTGGCTCCAGTCAAGCTGAAATTATCCAAGGCAAACGTCAAAGGCCCTTCTGTAACCCAATGCAGGGTTGAGCTGCGCCTCCATGAGCTCCAGCACTTGCCTGCAGGGAAAAATTGCTTATTAGATTAAACCCAAGCCCCTCGTCATGAATCCTCTCCCTCTTCCTGAGCCAAATCACTTTAAAGGCAGAAGTGGAATAAAAACACAGGATGGCTTTAAAGCGACTCACCCTTCACAGGAGATACTTCAGCCTTCTGAAACCTCACAAGTAAACTTTGCTTTGAAAGTTTGACTTGTGGCATTGTTTCGGCAAATTCAGGCCCCTTAAATAGCCCATTTCCTGTGCTCCATATTGCTATCTGCAGGCTTGGGAAAATATACAGGTGGATGGAATAAATGTTAGCTCGTTGCTCCCTAGCCTGGCCCTCTGAGTCAGGAAGCTGCTGTGCTCAGGGCTGCTTCAGGAGGGACCAACATTCCTGACTGGAGAACATGGAGCACACGGAGATGCTCAGGATGGGCTTAGAGAAAAATAGGAACTGCGCCTAAAGGAAATGGCTGGAAACCAGGCTCAACCCCAGCTTCCCATTGCCTGTGCTGCAGAAAACCTGAGGACAAGCGGGATGGAGGGGACGGAGTCCCTGCTTCACCAGGACACTGAGTTTCCCTGTCTATGAAATGGTCCCTTGGCAGCAGCCGGAGTCAGTTAATGCCCGTTTGCAGGAGCCCTGCGGGGCTCTGGCTTCAAAATTGCAAAGGAATTTTTATGCTTGGTTTAAAAAAGAAAAGGGTAATAAATGATAATTATAATTTATGGGATGCTTATAATTACAATTTATGGAAGCCCAGGGACGGGAGGCATCTGCCAGCACCGGTGGTGGCAGAGCTCCATCCTGCCCTATCCCCACTGAGGCCATGGCGCGGGAGGGACCACAGGACCAGTGAGCCAATGGAGCTGCACCAAGCCAGGTCCAGCTTTTGGACCAGGGTTAATTGCCCTGGTAACCATCCAACCCCACTGTCTATGGGACAGAACCTTGCTCTTAACGAGATGCTCAATGTGGCCTGGCTGGGAACCTCCTCCCCTTCTGCCAGCATCAGCAGCCTTGGGGCTTGGATATATCCTTTCTTATCCTACCCTATTATACCCTACCCTATTGTACCCTACATTACTCTCCCCTCTCCCTTTCTCTCTCTCTCTTCTCCTCTCTATGGACAATTATGAACAATCCTCCTATTTCCTAGTTATTTCCTCTCCAGCCACCTCTCAGATGCTGCCCAGGCCATTACAAAACCCCTGGGGCTGTTGGGTCTCGCCCCTTCCCACCTCCCCAAGCCCACCCAAGGGTGCCTGGGGATGGAGCAGGATGGGGAGGGGAGATTGAGGAATAATGCTCTGGATGTATTTGCCAGCACTGGTCCCTGAGGTTTAGCTCTGGAGGTGGAAAACGAGCAGCTGGAAGGAAGCACAGCCCTGAGGGAGGCTCAGGGGCATCTGCATTGCCCAGAGTCAGGCACTGAAACCCAGTTTGATTTCCCCCTAAAAACACCAGGGACCCACTTGTCTGGGAAGCAAAATAGGCCTGAAATATTGGTAATAAATGACATGTAAAGCCCCTAAACATTAAAAATGCAGCCAGGCCCCTTGCTCAAAGTGAAGCTGAGGGCGTGTATGAGGGGTCTTTGGTTTTATTCTGCATCGTGACCCTGCAACTGATGCACATGTCTGCCTGCAATGCAGGGCAGTGCAGTGCAGGGCAGTGGCTGCTCTCTTTGGCTCCTCAAGAAGGCAGAATCCAGCCTTGGCTTCATCATCACCTTCCGCAGGGCTTGGATGAGGCTGTGCCAAGGCAGCGCACAGCCCTCTCCTTCCTATCTGCTTAGGCTGCAGGTTTTTAGGACAAGCTCTTTGCTTAGGACAAGCTTTATGCCTCTGCCAAGGTAAAGATCCTTTTTAACCTCATGCTGGCACAAGGAGCTTTGCAAGAGTCAGAACTCGCTCCTGTTCCCACCCCGCTGCCGTCAGCCCCAGATCAGTGTCTTTTCACTCAATTCAGCTCCCCCAGAGCTGTGTTTGCTTCCCACGGGATATCAGGATGCGCTCGGGCACCCCGTGAGTGATGAACCCAACACCAGCTCAGCCCCTACCCCAGAAGCCACCATCTGCTGCCCATGAGACACCGGCTCACTCGGCTCTGCCGCTCCCTCCCGCGTCAGCCGGCTCCAGAGCGGTACAATAACCGTGGTGCTGCCAAAACCACGGGGAAATAAACAGCTGTGAAAAAATAAAGGGCGAAATTGCGGGGGGAAACAACACAAAGTAGTCACAGTGCTGTTCCTTTGGTGGGAGCCAAACCCAGCCTCGGGGCTGGACCAAGCATGAGGAGGAAATTCCAGCCTTGCCGCCTGCCGCCGCAGGAAGATGCTGAAGATGCCCGGAGAGACACTGGTGAGAAACGTGCTGTGCAGAGGCCAGGCTGCTCAGGACAGTGGCACCGGGTCTGCCTTTTGGTCTTTGGATTTTCCACTGCAAGCCCAGACATCGGCCTTGACCTTCCTGGAACACACAGACAGAAACTGACAGGACCTGACATCGCATCCGCCCGTCAGCACGTTGCTGAGGGAAGGATGGATGGATGTTGTGGATGTCCAAACAACCTTTCCAGAGGAGCAGCAGCATCCCAACTTCCCATGTGAGCACGAGCAAAGCCACAGGGATGCGGGGTTGGGAGCAGGGAGCCTCTTTGCTGGTTCCCTCCACTCCAGAGGAGCCATTTCTCATTCCTTTGAGCCCAGGCAGCTACAAGGGATGGGATTGGTCATTCCCACAGGGCTTGCAGCTGGTTCCCTCCCTAGCTCCAGCCTCCCCTCCCGGCAGGATGGAGCTTTGCCTGGCAGTGGGGACCTCGCTGAGTCAGGCAGGAGGGATGCTGGATGCAGCCTGTTCCCAGGGCTCCGGCACGGAGATAGCTGGACCGTCACTGCAAACAAGGGCAGACGCTGTCTGTGAGCCCTTGTCCCTCTCCAGCCTGGCAGGACCATGAGCTCCAGACTCACCCATGTCCCTGCCACACCAGGCATGTTTTGCCCATGTTCTGGAACACAGACCTATCCCACCATCCCGGACCTGGCTCCCCAACTGGGGAACCTGGCTCCCCACTGGGGTTCACCAGGACAAGAGAAGAGCGCAGCCCATCTCACCCCACAGCACTGGAGGGGAGAAAGGATTTAAAAAGGAACCTGAACCCAAACCCACATGCTGCTGGTTTCTGGGAATGGTTTGCATTGACCACAGGAAATAGGACACGTTCAGGCAGCACTCCCCTGTTGAGGGCAGGAGGGACGCACCATACCCAGCACCACACACCCATCACTCTCCTCTCCCCAACAACACAGCATTGGAGCTACTGAGAGGTTTGGCATCCCCCCCACATGCACCAGAATGCAGCAGGAGTATTTCACTTGGAGAACCCCCAACGCACTCCCAGTACTGCCGAATCACAGCAAAACCAGCGTGGTTTGAGAGCTGTGGTGCAGCATCACATCTGCTCGGCACACCAACCTATGGTCCCCAGCTTCCCCCTTCACTGCCGTCAGCTGTGCAGCCCAGCTCAGCCGCACAACCTGGTTTTCCTTGGCCAGACATACGAGACCAGGAGCGGATGTGAACCAAGTGGCTGCACCATTCCTAGCTCACAGGGATGTTGAGAGAGGACCGAGAGCGCCAGCGCGTTGCGCAACATCCCTGGTACCAGCCCGGCTTTGAAATGCAAAGGCAGAAAGATCTGTTAGGTGCAGGTAATGCTGTTGTGGTCTAGGGCAAACAAAGTACACAATATGAACTGGCTGCAATTGCTAATCAACGAGCAGATTCAGACCAAGAGGCAGCTCGCATGTAAATCACATTTACCGCTAATTAAATGCACAAAGGAGATTTTTCCAGGCATCCAAGGTTGCTCCTGAACACCCACACGCACACACCCAGCACCTCTACACAGCGACGGCTTTTTTCTGCGCACAAAGCAGCTCATTTCCATGCGTGTGGATTGGGCAACGCAGCTTTCCCGGGTTCTCTTCCCTGCTCCCGCCAAGGGCATGCGTGGCCTGCACAGTGGCAGCACCCAATCTGCCACCCGCTTGGTCTCCCAAGCTTCCCCCCTGCCAGTGGCTATCTCAGGGTATCTGGGTGGGAAAAACAGGGCTATGTGTTGTTGAGCCAGTGAGGTCCTGAAGTTGCCAAGCTCCTGCAGGTTTGGGGGACAGGACCCAAGAGGTCTCATTGCCCAGAGGAAATCCTGAGGTGCAGCCGCTTGCTGGTCGGCACATGTGCCACAGGCCATAGGAGAAAGTCATGTGTTGGCGTGAGGACACATCTCTGGTGATGCTCCATGGGCCATACCAAGGGCTGCTCTGGGGCAGCACCCGACCCAATCAGTGTTTGCACACACCAAAGCAGGTGCTGGAGAGGTATGGGGAGATTGGAGCTTCCTTCTTCCCACCCTGTACAGTGATGGTGAGGGGCAGGAGGCGCAGCCCTGTGCTCAGCAGCCGGGTGTTGAAGCTCAGGAACATGCAGGGATGGCTGAGCAGCAGACCAGACCGTGTCTGTGTTTCACAACTGCAGTGGCTTGTGCTCCCCCCGCCACCACCCACAGCTCGGGTGTGTTTGAAAGATCTAGATGTCGACTTTGTATCTCCTGCTCATCTCCAGTTCAAGCATTCCTTCTTGTTTACTGGTGCTCTCCCAGTCACAGGATCCCAGTCGAGGGAAGGAGCTTTCATTTCCTAGGGACATCTTGCATTCATTAGGACTTGTTGTTATTGACTTACAAGGCTGCTAATTCTCAAGGTCCAATTTAGCCCTCAAAACCACTAACATGTGTGCTGGGGAGTTGCTACATCACTGCCATCAGCCAAGTGTGCCGGCCAATGCAGCATAGCCAGGCATGGAGGAAGCCCCAGGTTGAAGCCATCTTCTCCATTACGTTGGTGGGGCAGAGGTTTGGGTCCTCTCTGTCCCAGAGCACAGCAGTGATGGCCCCGCTCACAGACAAGCTCAAGTATTTGCCCTCTGCACATGGGAACAAGAGCCGATGAGGAGCAGCCGCGATGCCGCGGTAGACACCGCAGTGTGACAGGGGCACCGGGTCCCCCACACCGGCACTGCTGTGGAGCCACAGGCACAGCCATGGGGCTGCAGCCCCTGAACTGGAAGCAGAGCACAAATCCCTGGGGTGGGAGGATGAACCCATCTCCCCGGGGCTGATCCACCCATTGCCGAGCACCACGAGACAGCGCCGCAGACGCCGGCTGAGGAGCAAATCCAAGTGGTTTGAGAAGTTGCCTCAGCCGCTGATGAGCTGCAGCAACTGACCACAGATGGGCTCCTTGTCTGGGCCCAGCGTGGAGTCAAACCGGTTTTGCTCAACTGCCCATCGCGGGGTATCTCTCCCTACCTGCGGTGCATGGGGAGCCCGCGGGGAGGGCAGGTTCCTGCGCCGCCTCCCCGCAGCCCCACGCACTATATTTAGTGATCCCAGCTCCACTGGAGCCCCTCGGGGCGCTGACTCACACCAGGGGTGGATTGAAGTGGGGCGGCTGAAGCAATTCCAGCCGCACCCCGGCGGGAGCTGCAGCCCCCACTGCGGCTCCGCCGGGAATTACGCGGCTCCGGAGCCGCGGAGGCTGCGGCTGCCCCATGGCGCCGGTGGGAGCCACAGCAGGGCTGGGAGGACGCAGCGGATGCACCTGCACAAAGACCACTTGGGAATGTCCCCCACGCCGCACAAAAGGTGGTCACAGTCTTGAGATCAACTTTTCCTTGGCCAGCAAGAAGCTGAGGCTCCGTACAAAGCTCAAGGAAAGAGAAACCGAGCCAAACCTACTGCCTCTGGTCCATCACCGAGCTGGTACAAACCACATCCCCACTCATCACCTCCCCTCCCTAGCCCCAGTTTTGGCAGGTTTGGGTGGCACCACAGGACAGGACTCCCCATCCCTGGCTGCCCAAAGCCTGGCGTGGGACCAGGAGCTGGAGGGTCCCAGCATGGGGGTGTTGAGTCCTTCAGAGAGGGATGGCAAACCAACTTCTGCAAAGGTCTCATCCGGGGTCACCTGGAGGAGGAAAAACAGGAGCAAAGCTCCAGAAAACATGCCCTCTGTAAAGGTGGTTTTGGGTGCCAGGTCCCAGGATTGTGCCTGATGTGGGGCCAATGGCAGCAGCTCCTGGAATCCTGCTGCGGGTTCCTTGGACACCCATCCCTTCCAAGCTGATCCTGTCCCAGCACACATCAGTCAAGCAGAATCCATGCAGCTATCACTGTCTCTCCTCCAGTGAGCGAAGTGCTGGCAGCCAGGACCACAAGAGACCCCCACGTGTTTACACAAGGCATGGAAGCAGGAACACTGCATGGCCACAGAAATCTCTTCACACGCACACAGGAGCTGCTCAAGTCACTCAAGCACAGAGATAACAGCTCCAGCAGGAGCCCAAATCGCCACCTCAATGACAAGAGTGCTGAGATTTGCATCCCAAGGTCACGCTGCGATGCAAACTAGCACTCCAGAGGGAAGCGAGCGGGATGCAGGCAAATGCCTACTGGGAAACGGCACAGGATAGTTGGTACCCCATGGGCTAACGCATCCCCAGGGCACAGTGAGAACAGGAGGTGCCTCAGGCCTGCAAGAAGTCAGGATGTCTCCATGTGCTGTGGTGATACGGGTCCATCCCTGCCGCGAGCAGTGAGGCCCATGGAACCTGCTGGGTCCCTTTGGACATCAGACTCCTCAAGTGCTTTGGGAAAGGCCGAGAGCTGCTCCAGGAGCCGATTGCCAGGACCAAGTCCCAGGAAACCCAGCCTTGGGTTCCTTGGAGAAACTGATTCCCAGGTCATGGCTACGAGGGACTTGAATTCATTGCCAGGTATTTAAGGAATGCAGATGAAGGGGAGCCTGGGCAGGACAGATAGACCTAGCTACAGGCAGGCTTAAGGCAACCTGTAATTAAAGGGTTCAACTAATTATTCCCAGGCTCATCTAGTCACTTAACTGCCCATCAGGACTTTGTCCTCGGAAGCAGCTGACCTGGCCTTGGAATGTCTGTGGAGAACAGAGGGGACATCAAACAGACTCAGTGAATCAGCTGCAGATTAACCGGGATGGGACATGACACCGCAGGGCTGGTACCCTTAAAGATTCAGGCTGTTTAACAACCAAAAAGGTCCCTTTTGGCACTAAAAATCTACATCTCACCTTTGGAAAAGCAACCCCGGAGGCCTTCAGTGAGCAGCACACACCTCCAGAGGCTGCGCTGCTCGCAGAGCCGTGTGCGTCTTCAGAGGACCACGGCAGAGAGAGTCCCAGCACACAGCATCCCTTGGGAAGCCTGAACAGCACCAGGATGATTTAAGGCCTTAAAACAGCAGCTGAAAAATCCGAGTGGGTTGTTTCCTACTGGACATATTTGGGAATGTATTTATTTTATATCTCGTGAAAAGCATTCCAGGATGTAAGTGAGAAGCCAAGAAAGGAAAAAGAGGGGAGGGGGAAAGAAAGAAAACAAATTTGAACCGGGAACGTTTTACATGCAGTATTAAATCTCCAACACACAATGAATCATGCAGCTCTGGGTCTAACAAGGAGGACTCCAGAAAGTCTGTAGCATGAAGGAGTCACTGGAGACTCTAAGAAATATGACAAGCTTGCTCCAAAGTGCACAAAAGGAGGGTTTTTGGTAAAGGAAAAGGAAAGAAAAAACTCTGACAGAAACCCCTCTGAAGTTCGTCCCACAACAGCTTCATTTGTACAATCCTGCTCATCCCCAGAAGCTGTTTTGCAGCGCTCAAGACTAGAAGTAGATGACAAAATGCATTAAAAGCAACGTGTGAGAGAGCTTTTGTCCAGAGCCAACATGCATGGTTCCAGTGGGACAGTGAGTGTCCCACACACCACCAGTGTTTGCACGCACAACACCAGTGTTTGCACACACACCACACCAGGGAGCAGCAGGGATGGAGCCCAGGGAGCCACCAAACTCGTTCCCTCGCCCCAGGCTGGGTTTACACAGACAAAGATCTGTCTGGAGCTCTCTAACACGTCCTTCACCCCGTGGTGGTGGTTCTGGCCTGCCCAGGCACAAAGAGCTTCCCTGAATCTCACCTGAATCTGCACCTCCTGTCTCCTCGCCCTGGACTGCAGCTCCCCTCCATGGCTCACATCTGCACGGGGGCATTTGTGCCTCTTCCCAGCCCTTGTTTCTCTGGACAACGCACCCGTTCTCTCCATGCATCCCGCTTTAGGCTCCGTCTCTCCTCTCTTCTATGGAATTCCAGAAATAGCCACTTACCGCTGAGGTTTGACCTCGCAGGCTCCAGCCCTGGCTCGGGGCAGCATGCACAGGACAGCACGAGGCAGAGGAAACCCTGAGGAAAGCCTCTGGTGCAGCCTCTCCCACCTCTTCCCATGCTTGGTTTGAGCTGGGCAAGGCAGGAGCCACGTTCCTCTCTTTAGATGGAAGATCCAGCATGGTTGTAAGATTGATTTGGGTCTGACGAGAAGGGTCGTGCACTCAGCCACAAGACGTGAAGTGCCTGGGAGCTCCATCAGGGATGCTGGGCACAGACAGAGCTGCCTCCAGCCCTTGCGAAGCCAGCAGAACCTGGCACAGAGACAGGCCACCACCACAGCAGCAGCCCCAAGACCCTCCGCCGTGCTCCCCACTACCCCAGAGATGTGGCTTTATCTGCCACTCAAAGGCAGCTGCTTCTGCCCCACAGCGCAGCAACGCCTTCCCATTCCTGAGGCAGGGAGCAGAGACCTGTCCACTTCAGACCACTGCCACCCACCCAGGACCTGCTGCCCCTTCACCCTCCAGAGCAAAACCACAGGTCTGCAGCAGCAAAGAGAACCCATTGCACCAGGGCTCGGTGCCCTCTGCGCCCAACACAAGTTGTGGCCAGCTCCACGAGGAGCTTGCCCACACATGGACTGGCTGGGGCAAGCCACAACCTCTGGGCTCCCTTAGTCGACAGCAGCGAAGGCAGCAGAGGAATGTCTCGCCTTGCCCCATCGCACCAAGCTCCCACTGGAGCATTAATCCTTAGAGCACGTGGAAGGAGGAATGCACAAGTCAGCAAAGGAGCGGGGCAGGTGGAGGAGACTCCAGGACGGGGGGTGCCCCCTTTTCCTTGGTAGAACCAGAGGCTGCAGGAAGCTGAGGATGAACCTGTTGGCTCGGCTCAGCCCAGCATCTCTCTGGCACTTCACAGGTGGTGAAATGCATTGTGGTTTGCTCCATTACCACCATGGCAGGGCCTTTTGGGGAGCTCCAAGCACCTTTGATGCAGCATGGTAAAATATAACATGGGGGAGGGGAAGAAAGCCTACCCCACGGGCATGCACGAGCACAGCAAACTCATTCCTTGGCCTTTCATCTGCCTTAATAACATGTTTTCTGTGGCATCCATAGAAACCTGCTAATGGCAAAGAACATGAGCTCTTCTGAAACGCGAATCCAGCCCCTCCACATATCCCTGGCTGTGATGGAGCCCAAGGAGCGCAAAGCCAGGACTGTTACTCAGCAGGGACCAGCAGAGTCTTCGAGCATCGGCTGTGGTTACCAACAGCACCCACAGCGTTTCCGCTGTCCTGGCTTGAGTAGGTGGGAAACAGGAGGAATTATTCCGATACTCCTGGACTTCCACAGCGGGAATTTCCTACGCATCCGAGAGGAAAACCTGGCACCCTCTGATCGCTGGGGCCAAAGGGCAGCAGCACTGCCCCGTGGGCTAGACCATGGCGAGGACCTGCAGCACTGTCTTAAACCGAGCTCTGACCCCATGATACAGCACTGCAGGGCACCACCAGTGTCCAGCATGGAACACATTCGAGGAAGGGCCTCGTAGACTCCTTGTCCTTGGTTTTTCAGGGCTCGCCATTCGGGTAGTTCTGCATTGCCACAGACAGAACTAATTCAGCATTACAAAAACGGGAGAAAAAAGCGTTTCTACGCATTTCTGCATGGAAAAAAGGTCCCCACAGCTCCCACATGGCCTTTGTCAGGCGGAGGCAGCAGCGAGGGTTTGCGCTGCAGCACTAGACACCGGCGCAGGAGCTCTGGGTTTAATTCCCGTCCCGTCTATTGCCAGGGATCCATCCCGGCTCCCGGAGCTTCCCTGCGCCGAGGCTGACCTCCGCAGGCCGCCTGGGAAACAGCATCCCCGAGCTGCTCAGCGCCGGGGCTGGGTGAAGCCCTTCGCCCGCTGAACCCAGCGCGGTGTCTCCAGGGACCTGGGCACCTGCGGGGCTTGGGGCTGCCCGAGGGCTCCGTTGGGAGCTCCTGGGCTTGTTTCTCTTGTCCATCTTCCCAATACATCCAGGGCTTCTTCCTGTGCATCTCCACTGCTGCTGCCTTCCCCTGTTCCAGAAATTAAGAGATTATAAGAGACATGGTTGCTACAGAAATTAATGGCTCACAGCCATTCATGAAGCCATTGGTCTAACAGGGATTTTCCACAAAGATCAAGTACTTCAGGGCCAGGAGCTGACCCAGGAGTCCCCATTCCCAAGATCCACATCATCTGCTCAGAACAGGCAATGATAGTTATTTGCACCTCTGCACTAACATTGTGCCCAAAGGGCTTATCCTGTCTCTGGTGACTCAGCAGGGCACAAACACCAAGGATTTGGGTTTTCAGCTCAAAAAGGAAAACCAAAAATGACTTTGCTGCTGTAGCTGACACTGAGGCTTCTTTCCCAAAGTCTGAGCGAGCACTGGGGGCACCAGCACTGTGCACCAGCCGCTCCGAAGCTCCTCTTGCCTTGCTGAGGGTTCCACTGGGAACTGTGCATCTGAATCCCTGGTCGCAGCATTTGCCTCCTCCAAGCCTTGGGTCTGTCTGGGCATTAGCGCCCAATCCCGGCGGATCTGTGCTGATCCCGCAGCCACCAGCAGCACCAGCTCCCCCAGCGCAGCAAGTGATGGGGATGCAGCTCCCCGCAGAGGGGCAGTTTTAAATGGGTGATGCTGGGCAGGAATTCAGAGCAGGAGAATCAAAGGGAGGGTTATTCAGAGACTGATTTTAACACCCAGAGCAGCAGAGCAGAGCCAATGAAACTGGCAGGACCAAGAGAGTTTACATGGCCAGATGTGACATGAGCTGCTCCGTGTTCCTCCACCCCACACACTGCTCTGCCACTGAGCACAGCCCATACACTGACCAAGCCCCTGGGTCCTGCTGAGCCGTGTCCCATCACTGACACCGTGACAGGTTCCCTCACAGCGACCCAGCCAAGGCCATTTCACTAAGATGGTAACAACAACCGTCCTCAGGAGGCCTGAGGAGCAGCCACATCCCAGCACTCAGCATTCCCGGAGGAAGGTTTTCTCTCTCCCAGTGCCACTGCAGGAGCAAGCAATGCCAATGGGAAAACAGCTTCTGACATGGAGAGGGCAGAGCCCTTCTGACCGTTCTCATGTGGGTAACTGGACTTCTTGCCCGCAGACCCATCGCTCTTCCAGGCCTGCTGGTACAAAGGGGAGACTTGCTAGACCAGTGCTGTGAAGAAGACATGAGAAAAAACAGTCTCCCATGAACAGCAGCATTGAGGAAGGCGCCTGGCAGACAGTAGGATCATCCGGCATCCCGCAGAGCCAGGCGCCTATACTGGAGTGAACCCTGTGTAGATACCCCAGGCTGGGCAGAGATCAGCATCACAGGAAGGGTGTAAATAGAGTTATGAGTGTAACGCTGATTCCAGTTTGCCCACTAACAACATTCCCATTCACTCAAGGAAGCATTCCCAGGAATGCTTCTGTTTGCTGTCTGGCAGCGCAGGCTGTGTTTCTCCTCTGTTGAACCAACGCTCCCGATAAATCAGGAGCCTCCCAGCTACCATCTCGATGTGGAGATACAAAGAGACCTCGTCTGTTCCAGCAGACGGCGTGGCCAAAGCAGGGATCCCAGGGAACCAGGGCGCCTGGATTCCTGCCTGGCCCCTCTGCAAATGCTGGCAGAGGCACCCCTGCACCCTTGGCATGCAAAGGGGCCCGACATGCGCCCGCACTCCACTGAAATGGGCACCCTGATAAGCTCCACTCCCTGCGGACGTGATAAGATCAATCCTTGGAAGCAGCGTAACCACAGCAGGACAGCCTGCAGTGGGGTGCTCAACCTATGCACAGCACCCCGCATGGAGCTGCACCCCTCTGGGTCGGGTCAGAGCCGGGATCTCCCCTGGGTGCACTGCACGATGCAGACACGCACCCAGTGACAAGGGCACGCAGGCAGTCAGGGCAGAGCCAGGTTCTGTGCCCAGGAGCCAGTAACCTGGAGGGACCCCCAACGAAGCTGTGCAGCTCAGCTATTCTCAGGAACCAGTCTCAACTTGCCTCGGTTTCAAGGCTTTCTCTTATCTTTTGCAGCAACTCAGGCTCATTGTGAAATCCTACCGCTGGAGATGTTAACAGCCGGGATTTATGGCTTCTGTAGTTTCCCTTTAATAGCTTCAGCTGGGGAAGCGCTGGCGAAGGATGAAAGATGCTGGTACGGGATGGATGTCAGGAGAAGACTTCAAAGACTTCCAATACATTGAGTCGCATTATGATACTCGGGATCCGTCTCTTACAACCATCCAACACCTTCAGGAGCCTCTCCCTCCTTAAGCACAGGCTTCACCATTTGGACCCACAGTGAAGCACCTGCACCCCATCTCTCAAGCCTTTGCCCGAGAAGCCCCTGTTCAGTTGCTCCCAGCAAGTTCCTCATGGCCTACAGCACATCACAGAGCAGTAACTGTGCCTTTTCCCCAGACTGCCCCACATCCTTCACCCCCAAAGCCACTATCCCATGCCAACAGGCTCAGACCAGTGCAGGCACCACTACAAAATCCCGTCTGCAGCAGGAAGTTTCATGGGAAAGCTGAGTGAGCTCTGCTGTAAGGGCCATAAGGAAAAGCCTCATCTGGAGGGGAAGGACAGAGGGAGCCTGAGAAGGGATTTCGCACACTAGTATCTGTGGGTTACATTGCCCTGTGGGCTAGTCACACTGTGAGAAAGTTTGCTCATGTGCGTCTCCCACTGCCCGCTAGTACAAAAGGGCCTCAGACTAACTGGACTGGTCTGTCACACACTGCGTGCCCGGAGGGCAGGTAGCTTCGACCCAGGGACTACCGCAGTCCTGCGAGCACAGTTTCTCTCCGCAAGGATCCCAGCAGGGAATTCACCCCCTGGGTAGAGCAGCATTATTTCACATTCCTTCCCATGGCAGCCCTACTGCAGAGCTGACTCCGGCTCCGCGTCCACGAAAAGCCCTGAAATTGGTTATACCCCTTGAGCCATCTCCCACTGAACACTACGAACCCGCCAGCCCCTCGCAGTGCATGTGCTGTTGTGCCCTTTACTGGCGAGTGGGTGCAGCGAGATGAAAACCCAACACTGCCTTAAAACAACAAACCCAGAACGCAAACTATGGGAACTCCCAGTCCCTAAAAGAAATACTGCCCGAGGAGATTAAAACCAAGAAGTAGCTGAAGCAGCATATGCCTGCCCACACCTCATACCCACACAGACAAGCTGGAGCTGTAAGGGCTCCTGGCATTTCCCTATCCCATGTCCTTGCATGGTGCATCCTGGCTTCACAGGCTTGTTTGTTACAGGCAATGCCAGCAGCGTGCAACCAGCAGCTCGAGTTGTCCAAGAGCCCCGAATGACAAGAAAAGCAGCACAAGCTTCATCATTCAGCTTTGTCTCAGCCACAACCGGAGCCCACAGCGACAGACCAACCCCTCCAGATCAAACGCAAAGTCCCAGCTACAAGCCACAGCGTCGGTTCGAGCCCAACACGACTTTGTCAGGGTGGTGCAACCTCAGTACAGAGATCAACAGGAGCCACTGCACCAGCAGAGCTCAGCAAGGCGATTTCCTCAGGGCACATGCCCTTGTCCTCAAGCACCCCCTGCGCTGCAGCAACCCCAGCTCCCTCCTCACCCTATGGCACACAGGACAAGATGCAGCAGTGCTGGGACTCAGGAGCCACACGTGCTTGGGCCGGCTGTGCTGGCAGTGAGTGCATCAGCTGAGCTCTGCCCTCCATCAGTCAAAAGGGAGATGTCTGCCCATGGTACTTTCTGTTTTGAGTTTCCTCGGTGGTAGCTACAGATGCAAAACACCAAAATCCATGACAGGAAATTATTCCCCTTTCAAGAAAGCAAAACTGAGACACTACAAATGGGAACAACTTGCCCAACACAGACAAGGCATGATCCCATGGCCCCCCAGAGTCAAGGCCAAGGAACTAGTGTCCAGATCGCCCTCCTTCCTCGCTAGATTCTTCCCATCTTCCCAACCAGAACTTCATCCCAGAAACAGCCTCCAACGACTGCAGCTCCAGAGCAGCAGCTCCACTTGTCTGCTGGTCACAGGGCCCAGCTCTACTGCTGTATGTTAATGCCACTTGGTCTCTAAGGAGACTCCAGCTGTGGGCTGTGAGCTGCTCAGGAGGACCAGGGTTTGGACTTCGGCTGCTCTGTTCCACAGCCAGGAGCCAGCTGCAGCCAAGCTCCACATCCAGATTAAAGCATCACACAGCAAAGGCTGCAGCAGGGCTATTGAACCAAAGGAGGAACAGGAGCAGAAGCTGTTGGAAGATCCTTAATGCTGGGAACAGGAAGAGGGAGTCAGGACTGTCAGGTTTATATGCCGGGCATGAGCCTGACCAACAAGCTCCTGTTCCCAGTTCATGTCACTCTTCAAACCTGACGGAAGGCAAAAAGGTGAAATAATGGGTATCTGTGCCTGGGTCTGCTCCCACCGCAGCCCCAACTTCTTGTAAGATACTGAGAGAACCCATTTCTGCAACCCACAGTCCATCTTGCCAATGGGAAGGACTGGATTGGGAGGTGCAAAATGCCCCTCAATCAGGTCGGATCGGAACAACCCCTGCTTGCTGCTGACTGAGCTGCCCCTTCACACTATAAACCTGCTACCTTCAAGAGCTGGACTATCAACAGGAGCTCCGCACCAGCTTTTTAAATCACACAGCAGCCAAAATTTGGCCACGTTCTACTTGCAGAGCTCAGCACCACAAATGCTTTCTCCTCTACCCTGCATTCAGCCCAGGCATGGGCAGAAAGGGCCGTTTTAACCAACGTAACCTTCAAACTCATTAAGAGCAGCAGTATCACTTTCATCAGACTCTTTAAAATAAGAATTCCATGTGCAAACTGACAAAGTCATTCTCCGAGGTCCTGCCAAGCCCTTTGCCGTAGGCAAAGGGGTTGAGACGTCCCTTAGCATCAATTCTGTTTGTTTATTTATAAAGTTCACGTTTGATCTTTGTTTAGCAACTGTTTTCATCTCTCTGTCCGGTGGCAAGAACACAGCAGCTCTTCTCTTGACTCAAAGAATCATGAGTTCTCTTTTTCCAGCTCTGGAAGCCATCCAGCAGCGGCTGCGAGAGCTCATCAGGATTTTAGCAAGGCCAAGTGCAATAGGATCTGGAGGGAGAAGGGCTCTCTCCCCTCGTTTCTCACATGCACCTAAAAGCTGGGCTCTATGCTGCTTTCAGTTAGCACTGCTCAGGAGTGATCTCGTGATGCTGATTTACTTCCCCCATCTCTGTGATCACAACCCCGCCAATACATGCTTCTGGCAGGACTGGACAAACGCTAACCCAGACCGAAGAGCTTTGGAATCATACAACAGTTAGGGCTGGAAAGCACCTTTGCTGCACCTTCTCTCTACTGAGATTACACTGCTCCGAGTCTCAGCACCATGCCTACGGGCTGCAGGAGACCCCTACAAAGCCAAGTGTTTGGTGGGAACTGTTCTTCAGCTCAAGGTGAATCTTGCTCTTGCAGAATGAATTCAGTGAAGGAAGTAAAGCCCTGAAGCAGCAGTTCCTGAACGTTTGTAAGAGGTCACTCACCTTCTCACGTGCCATTCACAGTTCATACTATCCCCTACTTCATGTAAGCCCATCCAAGGCTCTCCACTGAGAAGAGTTTGGGAACCACTACAGTTAAGCATACTCTTGATTCATGAGTCACCACATCCACCCTTTCTCCTGGAGACCTTCAAAGACAGCAAAAATATTTAGACATTCAGCTCATGCTCAGCCTTCATTGCAGTGAGTGTCCAAAAGCCCTCAGGCAACCACGTCAAATGTGTTCCTTTTCTCAATACAAAGGTTTGTCCACAGTTCTTTTTCCTTCCATAAAAATCTCAGCTGCCCTCTGACAAATTGGTTTATTCCTACACCAGCAGGTACGCAACAGACACTTTCGGGGTCTCCTCCGCCTTTTAGCTGCTGTCTTGTGCTGCTGTTTGTAAGGAAACTGAGTTGAGGAAGTAATTACAAAACTGCTTCTGGAATTTCCACAGCACAATTTATACTACTGAAGCTTCTGGCAAACAGCATGGTTTAGCCTCCTTGCGATAAGAGAACTGGAGCTCGATGAAGTGAGCTAAGTGCTGAAGGAACAAACCAAGACGCATCAGATCAATCCGAAACGTGTGCAATACCCTATGTTGAAATATAGAGCTATGCTAACAAAAGTCTAGCTTATTTCTAGGACCCGCATAGTGAAACATCACAAAAATAAGCTGATGAGTACCTAAAACAGTATTTCCAAAAAGGGTGCCAATACTTCAAGGCTAGTGCCATTAAAAACACATCTCAAGGTGAAGCAGCCACTCAACATCACTCAATCTCCCCTGGCTTGGTCCCAGAGACTAACAGCAGCTTCCAGTATTATCATTAGACTTAGAATAGGGCAGAGAGCAAACAGAAGGAAAATGATCACTTATATTTAACTTTGGGTTGGGAGATGGGAGAAGAGAGGCAGAGCACTTCACAGGAGTCACTGCAATCCTCCCACTGTGCTCAGTCCTTACAACCAAGGTGAACAGGTACCAACTGCTTCGCACAGTTCAGGTGATCCCGATCCTGAACCACTGGAGCTCACTACAAATCTCCACATCAGCTTTCCTCAGGAATGGGGCCACAGTTTTGGAGAGGTAAGGCAGAGCTATGAAACCTGGTCTCAAGTCAAGGTTATTCAGATAGAGCTGTCCCTGAGAACAGGGCGAATGCAATGGTCAGAAACAGGGATGAAATGTTCAGCCTCACTTAGGTCCCCCTCGAGCTTTTACATTCTTCCCATTGCTTACAGTCAGCAGCTACACAGAACCATCTGGAAGTGGGCTCCACAGCTTCCACTGAAGCCAAAATCCAGTTGTTTCTTGCTAGGACACCCAGGGGGAACCTTCCATGCCAGACCGAGCAGTCACCTGAGGTGTCTTAGGAACAGAGTCTAACAAACGTACAAAGGTTCCCAGCCAGCCAAAAGCAGCTCTTGCAGCAAATCATCATTATACACAATACTCTTCACATATCCTACAACTACTGCGTTTGCCACGCAGGACTGGCACCTTCTCCACAGCTCAACACCATTCCCTTTCAGCATGCTCTTCACATGAAGAGGGTGTTTGACCACCTTCAGGTCCACCCACTGCATTTCATGGAAGTATGTGACCAAACTCCAGCAAGGTGACTGCAAAACCCACCTTGATCACAAACCCCACAGTCAGTAAAAGCACACAGTGATACCAATACATAATCCTACCAAGGGTTTAATTGCTGGATTAGCTACAAACATGCTTGTTACTTTCCTGCACACACTCAAACCCAGATGATGGCATCCCAGATTACAGGCTCCAGGAATGTCTTCTGGATTGCACAAATCAGGCCCCAGATACACCTCAAAGACTCGGAAGACAGAGATTGACATGATAAAGCTCAGGAAGTTTTGAAGTAAACTTCCACCAGTGGCTGGGGGTCTTTGCTCTGCAGATCTAGGACCTGGTTAACACCCATTAAGAGCAGGGTAACCCCTGTACAGGTGATTACCTGGCTGCTTGAGACATACCTGAACGCAAAGACAGTGGGAAACACGGCTGAAACACTCATAATTTCTGTAGAGAAATCATTATTTCTCAACTTAAAGAAAGTTCATAACTTTAAGAGCACAATGAGTTCAAATGACAGAAATAACATCTGCCTTAAATCCCAGCACACTGAAAAAGCAGAAAGCCAAACCTTGAGACTCTAGTTTCTGCGAAGTTTTGCTCTGTGGTGCAGCACAGCATGGCCAGGTCAGAGCTTACACAGGCGAGAACTGCAGGCTTGGGAAATAAGAGAAAGATCTGCTCGGTAGTGAAAATATAATTTTATTTAACAATAGCTGCCAGCAGTATACTGGTATATCTGTAAAAGATGTTCCAGAGAGTGAAAGACAAAAGCAAACTACAACAAATTGCATCAACTCTTCAAGTATTTCTGCAAACAACGCTCCAACGCTGCTGTCCTGTCTCAGGAGTCTCGATAGCCTGTTCTGCTCCCCTGTTCTCCCCGCCCCCATCCCCTCCAGAAACAAAATGTAATAGCTGGTGGCACAGCTTCTGAGGCAGATGAAATAGTTTTCATTTGGGATACAGCCTTCTTCTGAAAATATTAATTGATGTGTTCAGATAGTGCTCTGAGTGGCAAAGAGTAAAGAGAAGTTGACTGTACTTAGCCACTTTTTGTTCTACACTGAGATAGGCATCAGTGGGTTTGGCTCAAGCATCTTCAATTTATTCATGTCTGTGCTCCTTTGATACGAAATGCTAATTTGCTGCTTTAGCATAAGAACTTGATTACATCTCTCTTCTTATCATGGAGCTGCAGCAACTTTCAGTCGGTTGGGACATGCCCCCTGCGGAAAAAACACCAATTTGATGGGAAAAGGCAAAGGTGGGAGCGAGGCTGTGACTGTCTGAGGGACACTTACAGACAGCAGCCAAGAGCAGAAGCACAGAAGAGCTCTGGAGTGCATGAAATGGCTTCAGGAGTTCACAGGCAGCTCCTACACATAAGTAACCTCGTCAAAAAGGGAAGCTCTGTCAAGAATTAAAACAACCCCATGCATATACCATAATCTGTTCTCCCACACAAAACCAGGGTGACGATGATGGATTTTCCCTTTATGTTCAGGAAATACACAAGTCACTTGTTTTAATGGGAATTTCAGCATATTTCAGCTTGAGAATAAAGTAAGTTATTCAGCATGCTAATACATGCAGCCAACTTGCAAACTGGAATGCCTACTTGAAAGGGTAACTGCTGTTTTTAAATTGCAGAAGGGGCTAGAAGCATCATTTTAAATTTAAACAGGGGGTAGATTAATTGCTGTTTGATGAAATTAAAAATGCATTTAAAGATCAGATTGTAAACAAGTTGACAGAAGTCAAGAATTTACATAGTTATGAAAGGGCTTTTTTAATTAACATAGCGCTGGTGATTGGGGCCAGATGAAAGTGCTCTGCCCACACCAGACGCTGAGCCTGTGCCACACCACCCCAGCTACACTCTGCTCCTTCAGGGATCACCTACAGAGGTGGGAGCTGCTCTCCGGGGAGCCCTGGCCCCTGCTGGAGCCAGCAAGAGGCAGGCCAGCCCCTGCCACAACACAACTGCAGGAGGAAGCTACAGGGTACCGACTCCTTTCACGCAGGACAGTTAAGAGCTCTCATGTGGTAACTGCCTCAGTCACAAACCTGGTCCTCATTTGAATTCCACCTACAAGGGAAAAGCCCTCAATACTCCATTGTACTGAGATAAGAAATACATTAGTTACAGCGAGAGCTTTAACTTTGTTTACAAGCTTTCAGACACAATCATTAAAGTACTTAATGCCGAATATAATGCATTACAATTGTTTGAAGATTGCCTAAAAAAGTAGAGAGAATATATTATCTGTAAGAGACAACAAGCCTGGTATTTAACAAGGGAAGTGTCTGCACTGACACCCAGGCACTGTGAGCACCACAACACGCACGGAAGCGTTCTATGCTCACGCACAAAACGCCTGGTGTCTGCAGTGCACACACACGGGCTACTTTGCTTTTAAAAGGAGGAAGGCCCAATCCCTACAGCCTTGGACAACTTCAAAGGGCCATCCTGATGTAGGATTTAAACTTTAAAACTTCACATGGATATGCCACAATCACATTGCTTCCGGTGTTCTTGGTTTTAAAGGTTAACTAGATGATGGCAAAGAGCACCAAACCAATGAGGGCTGAGTTGGGTTGGGGTTTTTTTACCCTAATGGGTCTTTAAAAATGTTATTTAGCAAATAAGGAAGTAATTCCCTTTTCTAGATGTCACGTTGTAGCAAAGACTGAACCCCTACAGAGGATTACTATGGCTGAGAAGGTTTATTCAGGATGAGAACGTGACGTTAGAACACAGTAATTATCAAAAGGCTACAGTGGTCACTCTGCAGAATTGTCTTCCTGTGCCTAAACTCCCCTGTAATAAATCCTAATAGGGTCTAAGTGTATCTATGGTCATCTTCAAAAGACACGTAACAGAATTGCTAACTGCCTTTATATAGGAATTCTAGCTCTAGGAAGGCGAGACAAGGCACCACAAGCCATGTATACAAATATGGATCTTGTACTCTACCTCTTCTACGACAAACTAACTTCATGGGTATATAAAGTAGCAAAAGCAGGGCGCTTAGAAAAGTCAGGCTGGTTTTCATAAAGCCAGTGCTTACCAAAAAAATTAGTGTATAAAAGTGTTTATGTGAGCATTTCCATGTTATTGCAGAACGTTAAATATTCCAATGACAACCTACCAGGAATAGCACTTGCCAGCTTCTAAAATCAGTTAAATACAAAAGTATCTTTACAAAAAAATAGGCATATAAGTCTAGTGTTCTTTGGAGTTGTTTATGATGGTCTTTTAAAAATAACCTAGCGGTTTATTCCATGCATCGAAAGCATCAATTCTAAACAAGAAAACTCCTCCCTGCTTTAGAAAGATTTGAAAATTGTGTTTAAAAAAATTGTAGTGCTATTCCTTAGCGTTGCTGTAAAAAGCTTCTGTTATAGTAGTGCAATGATTATGACCATGCAGAATTGCAGTCCAGGTGCACAGACCAGCAATGAGGAGAGATTCCATGGAGAGGACGGGATTCCATGCACCACTGCTTTACAAGAGTAATTCATGGATTTCCTTTCAGGAAAAAAATGCATACTAGAATTTAAGGCAAATGTTATCTTTAAAGGTCACTTCAGCTTTCTCCAGGAAAGAAACAGCTTTACAAAGCTCCCCAAAGACCCCACTTTAGTGGCTGTCAGTGTTCAGTCTCCATCACTAATCATTGCACTGCTATTCACCACAGACAGCAGCTATTTCCAACTAACGCTAATGTTTACAGGTACTTGGGTTACACAGCAAAGATTTTGTAAGCAAATATCACCAGAAAGACCTATACAAAATGAAGGCCCTTAAATACCAAAAAGAAAGCCACTTGCAGTATGAAGGGGAACAGACTCTTCTGGACAAGCATAAGCTGCCAATTTTAAAACAAATGAAGTTTTTGGTTTGGTTTTTTAAAATCACCAAGCTCTTGAAGACACAACTAAATAACTCTGAACCGTAAGCTTCCTGCGACAGCACTCAGCCTAGGTTCAAACTTCCCTTGTGCTTGAAGTCATTCAAATCTGAGTTGCCCACCTGAGCCCATCCTCAACCACTGCTGAGATTTCAAATCCAAGAGTACTTTTTTCTTCATTAAAAAATGTTGCCAAATATTCTGCAAATGGCTCTTTTGGGCAGTAAGTTCCCTTCTCTAGGTAAAACAGATAGACAAGCAGGTACAGTTCAATGTGTCAGATACGACAATTGTGTGTAGATCTTCTGGAAAAGCAATAAACTCCAAAATACATAAATATTCCTTGTACCACATAGCCAGACAGATTCCTAAACCAATTCATAGACAGGGACCAAATGTTTGCAGTGGAAAGCAGTAGGGGCAAGAGAACCCTTCATAGTGAAGAACCTAGAGTCACCCCGGTGCAATATTAACATAACTGCATTAATGATATTCATACGTGCTGTGCAAGGAGGTAAGGAAAAACAAGCCTATAATTAAGTCTGCAAACTTTAGGTAATTACTGTACCTGGTCTATCCACCATAACTTTGAATAACTGCAAGTTCATGCAAAAAAAATTGCTATCTTATACGAAAAGAGCAGTCTGTTAGAAGCCTTGTTACGGAATACGCAAGAAGTCATCTCTTTTGCAAGTGCTGTTTACTTGGTGAGTCTCTTGGCTACATCACTGTAAGCTATTTCAATTTCTTTGTCTCCAGGACAGGTATTGGTGAATTCATCCCTGCTGTAAGCATTTGTCAGGTATCTCCAAACCCCTGTCATTTCCTTGGGAATCTCAAAGTTGCGGTATTTTTTGGCCACCACCTAGAACAAAAGAATTAGATCATGAATTTACATCCTTCATCTTCAACCACTTGTCCATCCCTTGTCACTCGCCCATTAAGCTGTCCTTCAACATGGTACACAGTCACTTCTAGTCAGGAGAACACGTCACTCTGGGAGAGGCCTCGACCTGGCAGCACCCTGCCTCCCTTTGTTCCTACCCCTGTTTTCCCCAAAGGAAACACTGCTGCACCCAGGCAGAAACTTAAATCTGTGGCTCCATCTGCAGTACAGAGCTGACAAGGATCACAGGAGACAGTGAAATGAACTCCAATCAGGACTGCACAGGCACATCCTCCCTCCTGCAGTTAACTTCAGCTTCCTTTTTCGAGACTTTCAACTTCTTTTTTCTTTACATACAATCCTTGTATTTCACACTGTGCCATTTACTTTGCTGTTAATACAGCAGTTTTCTCTACAGACAGGAGATGATGTCCACTTCACCCATTAACATAACATTCACCTTCCTTCTTCTGCCTCATTCCTCTACACGTTGTAACCTCTGTGACAGCACTGGTCAGTGGAGTAAAACAGGTTTTGGCTTGTGCCTATCATCATCTGATGACTGGTTCACACCTCCACTGGATTCACCTGCTCTACTCCTGAAGCCCTTGTGAATTACCCAAATCTTGTGCAATTTCATCCACTGTTAATGCTGTAGTTGAACTTACACAGGAGCTTACAAACAGTTGAAATTAGACCCAAGATTGTCATAAACATCAGCATTTTGTCCTTCATTGTCACATAACAACATATAAAACATTTACCTTGACAATGTGTAGTTTGGGTAGCAGGTTGCAGTCTGCTAGCGTCATCTCATTGCCATCCAAGAACTTGCGGGTAGAAACTGTTATATCCTCCATGCTATTTTCATCTATCTCATCAGGAAGAGGAGAGTTCAGATACTCATCCAGTTTCTGGAGGGTTTTCAGGAGGCCACGTTCTAAGGCTACAGAGGGAGGAACAGTTTTTTTGAACGAAGGAGAAAACCAAACCACAAACTTCAAAGCAAACTGCAATTCAGAATCTTGATATTAGCAGAGGATCTGAAAACCAAACCCCAATCACTGCATGACCCAGCAGAGACACTGAAAGGTTTTCAACCCATGTGCAGTTTTTGTGGCAGCACTGCTGCTGGAGCTGCCTTTGTGCTCACTAGTGATACCCAAACTGAACTAGATGCATTGAAATACCACTTTGATGCAGGTTATTTAAAAGCTGGTTTATACATGAACTTGCACCAACTGAAAATACCACTGTCCACAAGCGTTTATTTTTGGTTTAAAAAGTGGCTTATGTCAGTTTCTTAAGACTACTCCTAAGTGGCTTAAGTTAATCAGAATTAAGCTCTGCTAGGGTTTATATTCATTTGCACCTAATCTGTTTAATGCCCCGTGCTCCCCTGCCAGCTAGGAGCAGACACAGGCTGCCGAGGAGCTTTGTGGAATCCAGCACCAGAGGGCAGCACACCCCATGGAATCAAAGCTGCTCAGCTGGTCACAAACATCTCCATCTGAAGCACAAGCGAGGAGCATTCCGATTCCCTGACTCCCTTCCCTCCACCTACATTGAGGGCAAAAGATTTGTACTATTTAACGGTCTAATTGTGCATTCTTTTGCTGTTACTGATCTCTCTCCTTCCATCTATGTTCTCTCCACACAGAAAGGTCTTAATCCTTTGAATAAAGCAACATGAACTTAACTCAGAACTCTGAACGGGAACCCTCAAACACCTAAGGGCGTGGAAAGGCCTCACAGCAAAGGCTTGGCAACTCCACCACCACTCCACCCGGCATGGAATTTGGTTCTGGGCGTTAAAATCACTTCTACTTAGCTCGAGTTTTGAGTGGGTGTTGCGTAGGGAAGTTTCAGTGGCAGGACACTGACAAACCACTCACACCCTGCTGGAATTGTGGTTGGACACAGTCTTGGGAAGCGTTGAAATCTTTGGCTCTGAGCATTAAACCACAGGTTTGATTCAAGTGTCCCTCAACATGAAGGAAGGTTTGTCATTGAGACACTTCACAGTAAAGCTGCTCTGGAAAACCCAAGGTGTGCAGTTACCTGCCCAAACATACCTTCGTTAGCTTCTGGTCTGGAATTTTTTATAAAGGCAGAAAATTTGGCAAATATATCCATTCCAGCAGTGTTGGATTCTGGATGCTTTGGTGAAAGCTTTAGGTACCTAAAAAGTAGAAAGGAGAAGATCTACAGCACATCGCTCCCAGCAGAATGACGCTCATCATATATTAACCAGCAAAAGAAAACTGGTTTTAACACAAAGACGAGGGAACTGAAGGGAGGAAAGATTTGACAAGCAAGAACTCTGAGCTATTTTCAGTGTCTCTCTTCAGTTTACTGATGATGAACACCGTAACCAGCGCAGAAAACCCCTCTGAGAACACTCCCTCTAAGGGGACAAATTATCATTTTAACACTTACTTGGGTGGAGCCAAAACATCTTCCAGGAACTCCTCAATCTTATTCACATCCGTTTTCACTTCACCATTATAAGTGATGAAGGGCGGATGAGTGCCTGGAGCCAGGTTTTGAAGGTCTGCTGGTTTCCTGGGGTGAAACATAACGCACGAGTAAGCACGGGACATCCGTGAGCAGCTTCCATCGCTACAGTCACAAAAGCACCGCCTGAGGTTTGCACATCCTTGTAGTTTTATAGGTATATATATAGATAGATATAGCTCACCGGTTTTCTTTTTTAGAAGCAAATTTACAGCTTGATCAGCATGTTGAATATACACTTGATACCAACTCATTTCAAATGCTTAAGACCAACTGCTTCCTTCTACCTCTGGCTATGTTTTTTCTCAAGTTGCTATAACGTTGTCTAGCAGGGGGATATATATACACCCAGCACACCAACACGCTCTTTCCCAAGATCTGCAGTACAGTTTATATATAGCATAATCTGTGATCAGTGATAATCCTCCCCCTTTACACAGAGCTTTGTTGGAAAGAAGCAAGTCTGATACAGAGCAGTATGTGTAAACCATTTACTATGTGCACACAAAATCTGGTTCTACACAAGCTGACAGATGCTTAAACATCGTGTTTAAAAACGATGCTTAAAGCTTCCTGATCCAGCAGGAAGTTTGCCAAGAGAAAGTTGCCCCTTTGTTACTGTTTGAACAAATCCAAATCAGACCATAACCCTTGAACTGGGTTTGTGCTTTGTACAACATGGCCACGCTTTTGAGCCAGCACCAGGCACCCAGGAACGGGGTTTAGTGGATACTGGAACTCCAGTTCATGAAACCCTCCTGGCTGTACTGAGCACAGAAACCAGACCAGTAAC
This sequence comes from Psittacus erithacus, assembly GCA_009867235.2. Classification (NCBI taxonomy): domain Eukaryota; kingdom Metazoa; phylum Chordata; class Aves; order Psittaciformes; family Psittacidae; genus Psittacus; species Psittacus erithacus. The sequence continues at coordinate 27,150 of WYDI02032247.1, forward strand.
AGCCACAAACACAGTCACTCCAGCAGCATGAGGAAGCAGCACTCAGACTCTAACCAAGCACAGTTTATAGGTTTATCCTCTACAAATGCTGCTCTCAGTTCCTTACAAACCCAGGATCCCCAGCCAGAATTCACCTCCTGCCCACTGCTGAGCCTTTAAGCAGGCAAACAGCATCAGTGTGTAATGCCAGAGCACAGCGAGGAGACAGGAGCACCAGGCAGGGCGTGTGAAACTGGAAGAAAACTGATTTTCCTATTTACCAGTAAACACTCCTCTTTAGCCAGGTGACACAAGTCGCGTCAATACAAGACTTTAACCATTTTCAAGCTTCCAAGAAGTTATTTCTCACTCATAGTTGCCATCGCCCTGTTACTTTTAGGATTTAAAAGCCTGTCACCGGTTAATGCTCTAAGTAGCTTTACACTTCATTTAAATACAGCTCTGCAACCCACAATTACAGGAAGTCATCGCGGCTCCCTTCCAATTTCCCTGTTGGCTAGATAAAATTCCTCAAAAGGAATGTTATGTTCACAACAAACAGAGGCAGAGCCACTGGATCTGCAGTAACGCTATCAAAGGAAAGGTTTTATCGCAGAAACAAACTGCTCTAATGAACGAACCAAACCAGAGCGCATCTCAAGGATCCCAGAGCATCGTATTAACCCCTCCTGCCAGGCCAGTCTGACCACCTGAAAGCACAGGAACACCCCACAGCTGAAGCTCAAATGTAAAATAGGGTTTGACTTCCAGTTCCTGCTCTTGCCAGGAGATCATCAGCAAACCCTGGTTTGCCACATGCAAGCCACAGCCCTTAGAGCACCACCAGTACACAGCAGTGTCCTTGAAAGTCGAAGGGCACAACTTCCCTTAAGAGCCAAACACAAGGGCAATTAAACATATTGATTTTAATCCAGAGATAAACCCGGACACCTTTTGCAAAAGCCAAAACCAAAACCCCACCAACCAAACCCCACAGACTCCCACAACCAGCACTGCAAACAGCTCCACACAGCTGGGACCTGCCCAGATGTTACCAGGGCATGTGAAAGTAGGGCCATGTAATCAAGACCTGGCTATCACCAGCTAATGAAGTGAGCAGGCTCTTCAGCACCAGGGGTAAGGTATGAATGTTTCATGGCTTTGCCACAAACCAGAACAGCAGTCAGCATGCAAATCATTTCTTGATGATCAGACAAAAGCCAGCCCCAAATGCAATGTGCTCTACCGCGATTTACATTGCACAAGTACTGCCGCAAGTGTAATGTGGAAACAAATGCCAGCAATGAACCCCCTGTCTCCAATTCCCAGCAGCATCTTACACTGCTGAAGCTGCATTCACCGCTGGGCAGGCTGTAATATTGACTAATCTCTTAATCTCTGTCAACATAACTGTAAAACCACACCATCAAGATGTTTCAAATGGGATTTCAAAACTGAAACGAACACAAGCTGGCTCTGAACGTTGCTACAAGCCCAACAAATGGTTTATGTACTGCAACTCCGCTCCAGCCACTGAACAAGTCCAGTCTCTGAGCATTGAAACGCTGCTTCTGGAAAGGGAAAGAATAAAGCCTCTGTGTGACTGACCCAGAGGAAGAAACACAGCATCTCTCTGGAAGGGTGGCACGTCCCACTGCCTTTGCCTATGCACATATTTTTGGGTCTTAGGAGTGGAACTGAGAGCTGCAAAAGGTTCTTCTGTTAGCACAGCATGATGTCCGAGGCGGTTATGGAAGGAAAAACACACTCCACAGCCAGCAGGATCAGACTCAGTTTTTCCTGTGTCCAAGTTACTTGTGAACTTTTGTACCCAACTGGGACCTTTTAAGCCTCACAAAAGACAGAGCCTGCCTCACTGCTGGGCACAAGTTGGGCTGGAAGGCAAAAGCATGGACTGCGAGTGAAATTAATTCAGCTGCTTACACCCATTACTACCCTCTCCTCAACAAGTCTGCGTCTGTATCAGGAACAAAAAGAAGAGGGGGTGATTGGCTTGAATAATGCACTTGTAACAGCAGTTCTTGTGACAGCACTAGAAGTATTAAGGCAAATATTTAGCACCTATTTTGTACTTATTTAGTGTTTTCCCCTCTCCAGTATAAAAAAAGAGGGCGGGAGAAAGCTTTCCTTGCGTAAGAAAAGACAATTTTAAGCATCTGCAAACAATTTATGTTCTAAAAGTTAGTTTTACATCCCATTTCCCCATCCAATTTAACTCCAAGTTGCCAAAGGGACACAAATAAAGGCAAGTCTATCAGGCATTTTTGGCATTTTAATGGTATCTCTCAAACTGTTTCAGCAGTAAACATGCTTCCAAGTATAAAACCTCTCTTTCAACCTTGTCACAGTCCCCTCGCCCCAATAACTGCAGCAGGTTAAATAACACCACCGTTATAAGTAAAGGAAGCCCAAGCTACAAGCAGAGCCCAAGCACTGGTTCTACTCCGGAGGCTTCCCCAAACTACAGGCAGTGCTATGGAAGATGCGATACAGTTGGTTTATGTGTGCTGGCAGCAACAGTTGTATTTGCAGTAAAATCCCGCATTGGCCGGAGAAGATCTCTGTGCTGCACACAGTTAACAAAAGCTGCTTCCTTTCCTTCCGAGTGGTCTCAGCCTTACCACACATGGAAACACTTAACACTGGTGGCCAGCACTGAAGCAGCAGCTTCAGTGATTTAAAAGCATCCAAACAAGTCACCTCCTTCAAGTGAGGAGAAGAGGTGAAGCCAGGCAGGGCGACTTCCTCCAGACACCTTTTACACTTGATCCGCTGGAGAACAGCGAGTATTGCCATTGGCTTTCTTCCTGAAAAGAAGGTTTGTGAGCACTGGCAGTCCCGCCTCTCTCCACAGAGTTCCGTGACTAACATACCATTAGTGCTCCGAAAACATGACTGCACACCAAAACCAAACACAAGGCCCCTGCTGAATTTAGCATTTTAACACTTGTAATAAAAGCGCTCCCAACCTCAGGAAATTAACACTCCTGGATTCACATTTCCCCCTCCTCAGCCACCAAGGCATTCATTTCATAGATGGAGAAGTTGCGATTTAGGTGTCGCACGGCATCAGGACATATCTGGCTATGCTATGCAAAAGCAGAATATTTTACATTTTGCTCCTACCCATTTCACTTCATTTCACCCATTTACCTCCTGGACAGATATTTTCACGTTGTTGTTGTTCTTACTGCATTATAAGCAGGATTATTTTAAAACCTTTAACAGCAGAGTAGGCTGCACACTACTGGCAGCAGTCATAGAATCATTGGAGATTTGATCAAAGACTGGCTGATCTCAAATACCCATTCAGCACTCTTCACTTGCAGGAGCTAAATGTGAAGGCAGTAGGATTCTGTTCTCAGAGACTTCATGTCTGCTGTTAGTTTCACCCAAGAGCATCACAGCAAACAAGAGAATTTATAAGACTCATTCTCTTGGTTACAGATACAACCGACCATCTGCGCACACACCATTTACAACAATGGTTGCCTCCTGGTATTTGAGAAGACAGATTTTCTTTCTACTTTCCAAAAACAAGCTATGTAAGAGTTAGAAGCCACAAACGAACATTTATTACACCAAGTACACCGTGCTCTTGCCTGTCAAATAAACCAAGTGTTTCTTACCTCTTCAGGTCAACTGTTGTGACACTGAACACCACTCCCTTCAGCCAAAGGATCATGAACAGCCTCTGGGAAAAAGGACAGTTTCCTATGCTCTCTCCATCGCTGCCAGCCTGCAGGAGAGAACAAATAATTCATTAGAAGGTAGGACTGGGCCATCTACACATGCTTACAATTACTGAAACATCTTTAATGAAGACAGCCTAAAGTAACGAGTAACCAGTCAGGGGGTTTACTGCCTGCACGGTCTTCACATCGCTAACTCTTCCAAAGACCTAACAAGCTCAGTCAAACCCAGCACCACTTTGCTGACACACCTGGACCAGATATCCTTGAGGTTTCTCCATACGATGCACAAAAATGAGCATCCTCAGAATATTTCTGCATCCTTTTGGCAGTGTTTTGAGGGGGTGGTTTGGGATTTTTGCCTTAAATACTTGTACCCTCCAATGACTTCTTGCTGCAGACATAAGGAGGGTTTTCTAACAGTGAAATCTGAACAGTTATGAAGTCAATTAACCTAACCTATTTACTTGTCATGGCCTCTAGCAGCTGCTCACAAAATCTACCAAAACAAGTCCTCAGGCCACAAAATAAGTTATCTTTCACACTGACGATGACCCAACTGCTCTCAACAGTCCAGAAAGGGCAGCCAGCCCTTCACCCCAGCCTGGGCAGCCACACCTTCTGATGGCAGTTTTCCAATGTCTGTATTGTTCTTTGTTGTGAATATTATTATATTTTCCTTCTTCTACAAGCCATAGCTAATTAACTGAAGTCATCTTCCAGTTCATTGCTTATACCCCCATTGTGTGATGCTACAGCAAGCCAACTGCAACCAGGAACTATGGATCTTTATTGTACTGCAGGTGTTGTAAGGAAAGACATAACTGAAAGTACATAGAGACTTCACTGACAATAAAGTAATATTCCAAAGCCACTTTTTATAGGCAATAGATAAATAAGTCTTTGTCCTATCACAACAAAGGTCTATTACAGAGCAACAGTAAGCCACTCCAGGGCAGCCAGTGATGGCATGCATCTCATGATTGCTCTGACAATGAAGTATGTATTGCTGAGTAGGAAAATCTTAGTTTTTAGTGGGCTAGAATTAGGCATGGAAACCTTGAATCTTGTTATAAAAGTCAATCCTCTGAAAAGAAGACTGACTCAGTAGTTAAAACAGCCATACACATCACATTATCTTCACCCTCACTTTACATCAGACCAGTTTCAAAGGATTTTGCTTAGTAGTATTACTTCCAAAATAATTTTAGTGAGTACAATTATCAAAATCTGGGTAATTGTTTCATTATTTCTATTAGCAGCTCCCTAGGCCATTTGAAGAAATACTGCAGGATATGCTGGCTGTACCCTCAGAAATGACAGAAACCAGCTATGTTCAGTAAGCACAGGGCATTCAGAAGCAGAGCTACACCAGTGGAAGGGCTGCACCCAAGGACTGAACACACAACTGCTGTAAGGATTCCACCTACTACATGGAGCAGCGTGTTCCTACCCCACAAAATGCTTACACAAAGACTTCCCTCTGCAGTCCATTTCCAGTAACTGTGTGCTTTTATGGCTGTTAATATTTAACTGCAATGCCATCCCTCCAGATGGCTGTGTCTATCTCTGAATTTTCCCCTATAGTCATATCACTGTGTTTACACTGATGCCAATGTAGATTTATACTTAACTACCTTTGTAAAACAATATTGCAAAAGACAACACTTATCCCATCTAGGGAAAACGCATTTTTGTCCTGCCCAGGCTAATTCATGCCTGCAAGCAGAAACAGTTCTTTGGTTCAGAACTCATCTCAGTCTTCAAGTTTTACAGCAACTTCAACAGCTACTGAAACAGCTTCAGTGCCGCAACAGATGCAAAAGCGAAACGGTTCCTCCATGCGCAAAACAGACAGAAGCAAACAGGAAGATCTCCTATTGGAAAACTCGAGGGCTTGTCCTAAACTCAGGAGTTACAGCAGCAACCAAGTCCTTGGCTGCCCAGGCTCTGCGACCTGTCAGTGTGATCAGAACGAGCAGCATCAGCAAAACAAGGGTCAAGGGCACAGGAAAAAACAAATCATGTCAATGACAGAGATGTTAAATGTTTTTATATCAATCAGACTTTGGAACGGCTCTGCTGCCACAACAGCTCAGGAGTTAGAACAAAAAATTGCTTAGTATTTAAAGCACAGCACTGAACCGTGGCTCCCATTAAGGTCCGTTTTCCTAAGCCAAAACCAAAGCAACCAGTGAGGACTAAAAAAAGCCAATTGCACCTATACTGTAATGCCAACTTGTACTCAAACTTTGCTTCTCTCCTAACACAAATGTAACATTCAAGATGAACAAACAACGAACAGCATTTGCTTTTGTTTAAGCAAGCCAGGCTTTGGGGATTATCTGAATGAGAGGAAAGTGGTACAGCCCACCAACATACAACGCGTTGAACAAAACTTAATGCATTTCCAAAGCTGCAGCTGAAGAGCTAAACTGAGCACAAACTTCCATGTCCACGGTCAAACGTTTGTCCCACTTCTGCTCCAAAAAGTCCCAAGCTATTCTGAGCACATACTGGAGAAGGAATGCGGTCAGAATGCCAAGAAACTTTTGGCTTCAGTGCTCTGGAGCCCAGGAATTCTGCTATGTAACTGTTTGCCCAAGAGGCCCATTTTCTACCTCCTTGTATGCGATGCACTGGGCGCTACAGCTGTTACAACCAGTCATCGAGGGCAACACCATGCTGGTGGTGCTCGCGCTGTTCTCCATCAACCACATAAGGACCTTGCTCAGAGGGAGATGGCTTTGGTTGATGTGTCTCTGAGTTAGGTCTGATTCTGGTTTTCGGCACTGGAACAGAGCTATAAACCTCAAGATACTGCAGGAATACCCTGAAATGCTACGTGACCAGTCACGCCAGGGTTAATCATGTAATGACTGCTGCTTAGGTCCACTCTCAGCAGCCAGAAACCTAGCTGCCTTATCTTTGAACTCTGGCTGCAATATTCAGGTCTTCAGTGTCTAATCCCAATCACCATCAGAGTAAACGCAGATTATCTGTTAATTCAGCAAAATTATATTAATTCTATACCAAGAAGCTTTGAGGTTTTCTCTCAAATTCTGTCTGAAAGTGCTTCCCCCGAAGCAGAGATTTCATCCAAATGTGACTGTTGTTCCCATAAAAACCAGAGAACTTCAGTGATCACACACGTGAGAGAGGACAGTGATCACACATGTGAGAGGACAAGTAATCACACACGGGAGAGAGGACAGTGATCACACATGTCAGAGAGGACAGTGATCACACACGGGAGAGAGGACAGTGATCACACATGTGAGAGAGGACAGTGATCACACACGGGAGAGAGGACAGTGATCACACATGTCAGGAGGACAGTGATCACACATGGGAGAGAGGACAGTGATCACACATTGAGAGAGGACAGCGATCACACATGGGAGAGAGGACAGTGACCACACATGGGAGAGAGGACAGTGATCACACACATGTGAGAGAGGACAGTGACCACACATGGGAGAGAACACAGTGATCACACACACAAGTGAGAGAGGACAGTGACCACACATGGGAGAGAACAAGTGATCACACATGTGAGAGAGGACAGTGATCACACATGAGAGAGGACAGTGACCACACATGTCAGAGGGGACAGTGATCACACACGTGAGAGAGGACAGTGATCACACACGTGAGAGAGGACAGTGATCACACACGTGAGAGAGG